>JAUUEB010203190.1:0-13797 GCA_032362205.1 Clione limacina | reverse complement strand
GATAATATCCCAGGGTGTCCCCCCCCCCCCCCACCTGCAAACCAATTTTTTTGAGGAACTACTCATTCCGGACCCTTAGGGAGGGACCCATACAACAATATTATATAGGCTAGAAATGCGACTGGGGGGATGCATGGATTTTGGGTCTGGGTGCCGGACTATATTATATATATTGTTTGTTTAAAATTGTAATCTTGGTTTTGTTCATATGTGATTAAGCTAAGGCTCATTCATATATGATTTATTATGCTTCTGCATCTTTTTTTGTTGGTTATATGTTTTATATGATTTTCCGTATAGTTTGTTATCTGAATAATTTGTTGTCTGATCTAGGAACAAGAATGTTGAGAATATCATAAAACACTTATAAGTTATAATTTCCTATTGAATGGCCCTAATTCACATACCATGGACACTTAGATTTACTGTGAAAAATATGTTTTACAAAATTTAATCAACAACTGATTTACAACCAGTCAATAGGTCGATGTAGACAAAATTGTGATGACGTTACCTTTTTGTTGAAATCTATAAATTGATAAATAGTTAGATATCTTTGCACCCGGGTGTTCTCTGGCTAACCGTCATTGCCCGGTTGACAAAATGATTTGTATGGAGTGCTTAGTTTTACCCAGGAAACATTGTGACATGCTTTGACTCAATGTATACCTGACAAATGTGTATGATTGAATAGTTTATGTAGTATATACAAATGAGTGAGATCTACTCAAAGTTATATGTATATGACACAGTGTAACGTATTATGTTTTTAGAGGCGTGAGTAGGCTTAAGTCTTGTGTCAAAGATATGTTATAATTATATTTTTCTAAATTACATTAAGTGTACTGTGCATTCTGATTAATGTTGTATTGTTTTGAATTTCTGGTTAAACATAATTCGTACTGTTAATAAAAATCATAAAATTGCAAAGGTTGATCATGTATATTGATTATTCTTTTTATTCTTTTAATCTTAATTGACTTTTGGCCAATCATTGAGTCGGTATTCTCAGGTACGTAGCCAGGGTAGAGCGCGGGTAACAATCCCGCCTCAATTGAGATTCAAAATGCTATTAATTTGCACCAATTATAACGTATTTAAAAGATACGGCCGCTTCGCGCCAATTGATTTGCTCATTTCCAACGTTGACCCACCTTTTAAAAAAACACTGCAAACTATTAAGGAAAAGTGTTTTTACGTTCTTATAGTTGAAAAAAATTGATATTAATTTTGTACTGACTTGAGTCTAAAGAAATGAAAATGAATCGAAAAAACTATGCTCTACCTGTCGAAGGTGTAATCAATACTTGTCAAGGTTTTTAGGAAACTTCCGGGGTGAAATGATCTCTCATCTCTCTAAGGCCTCATTCAATCAACTGATTGGACCTTCTAGACACAAAGATTCTAGGGTAGTGAGTCTAACTTATATTTGCAGCTTTCACTTGTTAGTTAAGTCATTTGATGATTGAGACGTAAGGTACTTTAACATAATACACATTTGCGGTAGAAGACTTGACAGGTTCTTACTTCAAGGCTATCTACCCATACCTTATTTTGTTTATCATTAAACTATTTAAGTTATTCAACACACGACCTTCAAAAGGTCAATACAAGTCATCACATTTTCTGTAATTTCATAAATATGCTGACGGAGTTACATGTATAAAAAATGAAAACACACAAACATAAGATTTAATTATATCCAAAGATATTTTACAGATCGGATTCAAGATACGCGTCCTTGACGAAAGCTATAGAAAAATGACAGTAACTCCTTTTCTTAGTATAGCCATAAACATGGCTACGTTCGCCACATCATAACTTATGCAACAAACGGAAGTAGATAACAAAAGCTGTTTAGAACAAACAAAACTGCATATAGTATTTTGCAGAAAACGAGAATATAATTTCTTTTCTGGTATTTCTTTAACGTCAATGTTAAAATAAGCTGTACAATAAAAAAAATAAACACACTGTATAATAAACTCATTTCTGTTTTGGAAGACCCCTACAGCATGAGTGTACTGTTTATTCTTCTTTAAAAATTTACTAGCGTTTGGTAAGAAACTATCAAAACAACAAACCTCTATGCTTTTAAAGATCTGGGACAATTGATGAGATCAGCTGTCAAGTATCTCCTCTATTTGTTTACATATAATTGTTGTCCGAACGTCCAAGATTTGATACGACCCTAGAGAGAAAAACCTACGTCATAACGTCTTGTGATGGAAACTAAATCATCTGCCATATGTTTCAAGATCGAGATTCCAGCCATATTTTCCCTGGGTACTGGGGCCTTCAACGGTGTATTGTGTCTATGGATAGGACACGGAAGTAAGGTTGAGCGGCATGATACGGAGTGTGATAATGCCCACTAATGTTTTTAAAGATTATATTTCAACATGGAACAGGTATCAACTGTCTTGTACAACTGTCGCAGATATTACATATAAATCCTTTACGTTTTCAAAAATATTGAGAAAAACAATTGCAACGAGATTAATTGTCGGATTAACCGATGGTCTGGAATGATTTGAAATGTTGCCCCCGTTGTACTTGAGTGAAATCATAATAGCGATACAAGGAGAATTCATATAAGAAAAGAAGACCAATACAAATGGATTGATTAGCACTTGGTAACTCAATAAACAAAGCCTTATCAATAAACCAGAGGAAGCCCTTCATCCGTAGTTTAAATAACATTAAGGTTATATGGGATGGCATTTATGTCGAAAATGTCACCTCGTCCGGTGTTTATTTTTGTTTTTTTTCGTTCAATCGTTCTTGATTATATTATTTTCTTGATCTGTTATCTGAAATGGCACCTCGTCACCTCTTTGCACCGTTTCTTAGACGTTCATAATTTTCGTATCGTAGAAACAATTCGTGAAACACGCTATTTGCAAATTGGCTAACAGTGATATTGAGTTAATCTTTGTTCTCTGTCAAGTTTAATTAGTACGATTGCGTTTCGTTTTTGATTATAACACATTTGTGATCTCGTGTTTCACTTTTTGCACACAACGAGCCATACATGTATAGTAAGAGGACAATATATAAACTCTTTATATATAGTACGAATTTATTTTTAACGAAAAATTAATTTGTTAAAACGACAGAACGATAGAACCAACATGTCTATTTCTTTTAACTTATGATGCGATTTTTATCTTCCTTGTTGTTAAGATCAATGCATATATAGATCATCGGTGATCCTTGGTTTGACATACTACTGTATAATGTGTTTTTTAAAATTCATGGGGAAATTGAAATCGTGTTAAAAGCCGTTATCATTATTTGAAAACAATCCTTTAAAGAATTACATCCCTGCGGTGTGATTGCAAAGCCCTTAAATGTTAAAAACATATAAAATAAAATCTTGAATCGTGATTGTCTTGTTTGTTTTTTCAGTCGGCTTTTTTAAATCACAGACTTTGCGTTATCGTTTCATTCATGAAAACAACATAAATTAAAGCACTCGAATAACTTATTAGACTCTAGAATAAGCTCTTAGAATAAATAAAAATTTCGTAGTGGCCCAATAAATTGTATTTCTATTATCATATCACTCTTTTTACTCCGAATGATAGGTGGTAGTTCTTAGTGCTATTTAACCTACTATGCCGGTTAACAATGTTTCTGTTGTCATGTGCTAAACTGTTTACGATAGGAGGTGTGCACCAGGGTGAGCAATTTTGTTTCTTTATTATTTGCACATTTTTTTTAAATTGTCTTTTCAAATGAGTCTGTCGTTTGTTGATATTTGTTACTTGTTTATTTTTGCTTATTAGTCACCAATGTCTTGTAGAGATTGTGCAGAATACGACAGATTTACTTAACGGCATCCCCCTCTCTTTTTCTTTTTTCTGAAACACTATCCTGTCCGTCTTGTAAGAGTATTTCAGTTGGTTGTTATTCAATGTTACATGATTTTTCAATTATAATGTGTTAATTACTTAAATACTCACATGTTTTTAATGTCAGAGTGACCAAATCTGTATTTTGTGATCATTATGACTATATGTTGTTAATATTGAACATTTTCTCGCAAATATATCAACAAATATTCAATTACGACAAAGTCTTAATAAAGAAACTCAACCATATCTTTAAATACATCTACTATTAGTAGCGGATATTCTATCATGTTTGTTCGATTAATACGACCATGTCTGTGATAGATTTCTAAAACGAGTATGCCTTGAGGGATTCTGAACAACATTTCCCGTGGTTCACAGTTTGAGACTTTCAGTTTTTTGAAAATTAATGAGGTCACTCAGTACATAGTCATACTATATACTGATTTACAAGTTTATATTACAACAAATTTCTTAATTTGTTATGAACTTCTTAAAATTGTTCTCCTTTCATATATACAATCTTTAACAAGTATAACCTTTTACATAGAGGTCCAGTCTATGATTATTGTGAAAACTTTTATATAAACATTGTCTTTGATTTTTTTGAATAAAGACTGACAATTTTTCATAACCAATGCTGCTTTTTAATGCCCCCTTTTCGGTACATTTCAACAATACCAAAATACAGGTGTCTGAGTGTATGTTACACATGAGCCTTGTGTTTTATGGAAAAATTCTTTAAAATTACTTGTACTAGTAGATGTCCCGTTCTCCGAACGTGTAAGGTAGATTTGCCAATCGATCTAAAACTCCCTAGAAAAAAACGTGTATAGACCCTCCGTTTTTAACTTTCCTAGCTCCATTATAATAAGATTGTTCACAATATAAGAAAATAAAGTATCAAGAGAAAATAAAAAATTTCATCCACGGCCCGGATTCGATCCCGGATTAGAAGTCCGGCGCGCTATCCACTTTCCTATTGTGGAATTCGAAATCTGGCACAAAATAGCGGATATTAGCGCGAGGCTAAAGCGGTCATAACTAATGACAGCTAAACGCATGACGGGAAAACGCAACGACGACGGCTAAATTTTCAATCGTCAATAACGCAAAAATTAGGCTTTAAGTAAATAAAAAATGAATATCGCTACACGATCCGCAACACATGAAACTATAAGAAAAGTATCACTTGTTTATCTAAAACTTCCTAGAAAAAACGTGTATAGAACCCCCGTTTTTAACTTGCCGAGCTCCATTATACTAAGATACACATGAATTTTTATGAGAAATTGAAAATATGTGTTTTTATGATACTCTGTTTCATGAAGCAAATGTCAATCATGTCCTTTCAAAAGGAAAACCAATAAAATACTAGATATTCACCTTAGAGTTGTCTATGGCATTCCAATAATCCCAACTTTTAACTGATACCAGCACGCTAAGCTATAATACTTAACACGTGTATAATTCATGGCTAGAGGGTACTGAGCCGACGTTTGTATATTCATGAGAGCTATTTATTCCGTTCCATCAATTGACGTCACATTCATAACCGTTGTTACTTCCCTTGTGGTGGATCAAAAGATCGCACTGAAGCAATTCATGAATAATGCATTTGATAGTGTGGATTCATCTGAATTTTCACACCGTTGGAGGGAAGACATTGGACACTATCATTTCCTGTTTGTCAGACATTTATCGTTGTACTTAATGAACTTCGTCTGTTTTTCAAGCTTTGTGTGTGTCTCTGTGATGTCTCCTTATGTTGAAGCAATCAAGTCGGGATTCATTAGCAACTATCGTTTGTGCAGTTTATAAAAAAATCAATATATTTGTGGAACAGACAGACCTACAGACAGTGAGACAGACAGACAGACAAACAGACAAACACAGACAGACAGACAGACAGACAGACAGACATACAGACAAACAAAGACAGACAGACAGACAGACAGACAGATAGACAGACAGACAGACATTTAGACAGACACATAGACATGCAGACAGACAGACAGACAGACAGAGACATACATATAGATAGACAGTCAGACAGACAGTCAGACAGACAGTCAGACATACAGACCAATAGACCGATAGACAGACAGACATACAGACAGACAGACAGACAAACAGACAGACAGACAGACAGACAGACAGACAGACAGACAGACAGACAGACAGACAGACAGACAGACAGACAGACGGACAGACAGACGGACGGATGGACGGACGGACGGACGGACGGACGGACGGACAGACAGCAAAACGATAATAGGGAAAATGTAATGGTATCATGTTTTTATGTTTCATCAACCCATTGTAGATTATATCAGGTGCTACTCAGACAAAGAAACGTGCTTTCACACAGAGGATGTTAGTATATAGCTACATGTACATCCTATATAGTCGTGGTATACTGATACCAAACTGACCAGTCCTATCTAAATTTCAAGAGCTAGGCGTAGCCGCTATTCACTCCCCAGTATTGAAAATATCATGTATGACCTGTCAAGGATTTGAAAACAAGACCTTCCACTACCAAGGCGACTGTTTCCGTATGAATAAATTCCTATGATTTTTTTTTCACATTGAAATATTTTTAGTCCATTTTAGCCAAAAGGGAGCATAACTATCTTGAAACAGCTTAAAAATACTCAAAGAAATTGTTACAACACATGAATCGCTACAACAGGGTGGTCAGGATGGCCGAGTATCTAGTCAGGCGATCAATAGAGCGTTATTATATCTCTTGAGGTGGTGGCTGGAAAAAAACGTTGTGGGTTCGACCCCCTCAATGTACAATTTATTCAAGGTAAAATAAAATGTGTAAAGCTGACCTGGAATGTGGTTGGTGCATACCGCTCATGGAAACAGATTTAATTATCAGCACTTGCAGGTCCACGATCCTTGATAGGCAGGATCATGTACCTAGTCACTATCGGAGACGAACGATAAAAACGGAGGCCTCGTGCTAGTCGCACGCTAAAGATCCCCTGGTGGTAGCTCAGAGTATCATGCGGGCAAATCTCAAAAGAAATATCCTACCAAAAGCTGTCGGACTCTGACAGTCCAAATAAAAAGAGTTCTTCTGAAGACAGATAGCGGCCGCCGTCTGGGCGAAGGGAAGCACCAAAGTTTTAACGCAAAACATGTGTTAAGCAAAATATGTGTTGGGCAAAAACATGAGTGTGTTAAAAGCAGTACTCTAAAAATTTACTCAATAATAGATGACTTCGTTTGAGGTTAAATCAAATAAGCGAGAAAAAGAAGACTAAAACAGGGAAATTCGTAACCTTCCTCCATCTTATTGGGTTCTGTGCAATGGCTGTGATGGTTCGGATGGAAAAATTAATATCTAGCCATTGAAAGTAACATATCATGTATTTTTGGAATGTATATCATGCGTCATCATTATGGTGATGTTTCCTATAGTTGCTATACATTAAAGTAAAGTTAAGTTACCCATACTCATAACTGAGGTTCGAGTAAAGAGGGGTTTAGAGCAGAGTCGACGGGGGATGTTTTTCAAATACAAAATATGGTTAATGCTAGAGCTCAATCCGCAGTGATCTCGGTGATAGAACGTCTCTCTAACCAACTGAGCTATCTACACACCACAAACTGTATATACAAGTGGTTTTATTTGACGAAGATACAATTTTGAAAGTGTTATTTTAAGCCACGCTATTTCATAGCATGGCTTTAACAACTCCCCGTGGTTTTTTGTCTCCGGTGGTCAAGAAAATTTGAAACTATTGGTTTTGGGAATATAAGATTAAATTATATTTAACCAGACTTTGAACCCAAGCACTCCAGCATCTCCAGCAATAAGATACTTCATCTTTATAAATGATGAAAATATGCTTCAGGTTGTCTTTTTTTAGTTTGTTAAAAAAATACAGTCATTTCTCATGCAAATAAAATGAAACGTCGATGAAAAAATATCACCCACCTTGAACTTTACATAAAATCAAATTAGCATAATATATTATTTTAAAGACCTTTTAGTAGCCGATTAGAAAAAAAGGGGGGGGGTAGTTTTTTCCTTGGATTCCCCCCAAGTTTTCCCCTTATTTTGGTATACTCAATAATGCATATAATGAACCAGACAGAAGAAAGGAGACTGTAATGATCTTTTGAAAATACGAGACTGGTGATTAAGAGTTAAAAGACGGGAGAGGGAAAGCGTCACCGGTCTCATTTGTATCCCACTTAGTGTGTAGACTTGATAAATTTTATACATTTCGTGTCCAAAGAAATGCAAAATTTACTCCCTAGAGGGATTTTAATCCGGGACCTCTCTTCCTGGTTTGGCAGTCTGCTACTAGACAAATGCTAAATGCAATATATCAAATAATATCGTTATCATTTTGCACACAACGGGACTGAACCTAATAAATACTTTAAAGTGTTGACACGATTTAACTCCATATTCATCACTTAACATTACCCCAAAGAGTAAATTGTTTTCTTTCCAAGAACTGCAACGTTTTGGCACAATTTTCCAAGAAATTATTTTCTTTCTGCTTCTTCAAATCATTATCAGTGTTGGTACTGTACAGTAATTTGTAAATGTGCACATTATGTATCTCAAATTGTTATTCTCTTTGACTGGTTATTCCTCTCTGACTGGACTTTCAGAGCATGGGTAAAACCCAGTTATCCCCTAAGTATTTTTTTAATTAGCTGGCCGATGAAATAAAAGGTACGCTGTCCCCTAAGATAGTCCGTCTCCCGAGATGGCTCCTTTGTTATCAATATAAGTCAGGAGACTACAGCTTGCTCTCAATCTAACATTTATGCCTATAGATTTGTGAGCACCGTAGTTATTTTTTGGGGGTTACTGAATCTAATTCCGGGGTCAAATGTATCATATTTTTGTCTTGAATATTATATTTCAATAGCTTTTATCATAACATATAGACTAACTGATACATCCCGCCCCTTGCAGAGAAATCAAAATGAGCAAACATTTAACTTATTTTAATATATCTGCTTTTGCGGGGTCCAAGAGCGAGCACACCTTTTCAGGCTGTCTAAATTAGGTAGGCACAGTTAATTTCAATACGTTTTCTTATATCTTTTGAATGTGGTATGTTGTAAGGATAAGTCCTTATTATTAATTCATTCAAAATACAAATGCAATTGTTCCTAAGTTATTTTTTTTTAAAGATATGTCGATGTTGCCAAAAGAATTAATGATACATTGATTTGCACGATGTTCACCTTCATAGTTATGTGCTCATCATATATAGTGACCTTTTGACTTCGCTGACAATAGTTGTGATATATTTAACAACACGAAATGAAGTTTAGTTTATTCAAATTTCTAAACGTTTGTTCTAAACATATCATTAAAAATCGTGTCCGCCGGTATAGGCTTATGTGGGGTAAAAAGAAACCCTTGATCTCCCCCGACTAAAACTTACCGACATAATTTATAACACGGTGATAACTTTGTTTTCATGCTAAGACGTTTGTCATTCGTTAACAAAACTGTTTGTTGTCGTGAAAATTTTGTGTGTAGAAATAAAACTCATTTGCGTATTATAGAGGTTATGAGACCCTCGAACTTTAGATTCTAATTTCGAACAAGAGGAGAGCTAATATATTCCTAACTTTGCGTGTGCCGAATCTTTTTAGAATCAAACTTAACAGCGAGAATGTATGTACAAAGTAAATATATTGGATTTGATTGCATCGACCAGGCCAAATAAAAACGAATACTGAATAGGTAAAGAGGGATTTCATAAAATATGAGTATTTGCTTCCAGCATTGTATCATATGTATGTGTTCTTATTTTTTCTTATATTATCACTCGTTTTCATAACAAAGCCATTACATTGTGTTAAAAAAAGGGTTTTGATAAGACATAATGTCATTAATGCTTTATTTTCTCATTAATGAACGATAACTTATTATCAAACAAAAAAAGTAACAATACATTTCATACATTTAGCATTCGATCCTTTTATCTAGTCTTAAAATTGGCATACAAGAAATTAATCATTAAATAAAATTAACTTAATGCAAGTGATGTACTTATTCCTACTAGAATATCAGTTATGCTGCTGCTCGAACCTAGAAACTATCGGTAAAAACCTCATAATGCCTACGGCAATACTGAAATGCGCATTATTTCAACACGAAAAATCTCCAGATTCGATAAACAGGTCTGTTAACGAACGACGAACGTTTAAGCATGACAAAACAGCAGGCGCGTAGCCAGATGGACATGGGGGAAAGTCCCCCACATTTGAGATCCAAAATGCTCTAAGTGTGCATGATTTTTAACTTATCTCAAAAATTTCGACAGCTTCGCGGTCATTGCTTTGGTAATATACTATAAAATGCTCTAAATTTGCACCATTTTAAGTACACTCAAAATTTTCTCATTGCTTTTTAATATCCAAACTTGTCCCTCCCCCCTCCCCCCATTTCAAATTCCTGGTTACGCGCCTGCAACACAGATATCCCTTAGTAATAAATTATGTAAGTTCGTTTTTCTCTAGTCTTTCTACTGCATCACACCTCGCAAACCATCTTCACTGATTCACACGACTGGAAAATAAAACTCGATTAAATTAAAAATTAAATGAAAACTTTATGCGTAATCTAGTTAACAAGTCCCTCCTTGTGGCTGTCCTGAATACAAGACCTCTGCATCTAAACATGGATGCAAAAGTGCCAACGTGAAAATAAATCTTAGCCCTAACAACGTCATGTCTTCAAATATTTATAACAACTAGACCCGAAAAATAGTTTCTAACTAAATTTAAACTAGCCACAGTTGCACGCCTAAATACATGAATGGAGAATATATTTGGATTTCAAGAATCTTCCAATACAAGAATGTGAAGCATATGGAGCTAACAACTTTATTTGAATCAAGATATTCATAGAATTGCTATACAATAATACAATAATGCTTAAACATGTTTTACTATGCACATTGAGAGTCATGTATACATCATATTGTAAGAAGAAAGGAGTTATGAATTAAGATCAATAATTCAAATCGTCCTCAAGGAATATCAGGAAAATGTTGTTCTCAATATTATAGCGTTTGGGCATAAAAACGTTCCAAATTTGCTATGTGTTTCCCATCAATCCAATTCAACTTGATGCTTGTATGAAAACGCAGAACACTGGCTTTATTCAATACAAGCGCAATTCCAGCTGTTGTGTGGTTATAACTTGTCTAGTGTATAAACTTAACGTTATATCTACATAATAAGAATGAACGTCCATTTATTCATTTATTCATTTGCGCATTTATTGTGTATTTATGTGTGTGAATATACCGGGATAAGACCCGCTTTGGCATGTTATTTGTAGATATACAAGAGCTTGTAGTAAATTTGGTTATTCAGATTTTTGATTAATGCTTATCATATTCTAATATGTTATCCTTGAAAGATATTGAACCACCTTTAAAATGGAATCCAACTTATCTAAATCGCTAGCTTGCACTTCCGACGTTTTATATCACAAATGTATGCAAATGTGCATTCCGTTGTTAATAATAGAGTCTGGGGGCGGAGACAAAATTAAATCGGTTGCTTGTACTGACTGTAATAATATCTTAAAAACTAGCACGTTTTCTGCGGCGTTATTCATGATCAAACCTCGACTGACCAATGTTTACCAAGAGAGACGATTTTTTTAGACAAGCACAGCGACCTAATACTGTATTTGAAAGTTTGATCTCAGACAATACCGGGTAAAACGGCTAGTGGATTGTAAAGTTAGAAATTACTGACCTGAAAGAATAGAAATGTTAGATAGTGTGGTATTTACAGGATAACAGTATTGTATTACTAACTCGGATATTTCGACTATTCTCAAACCTACTCATATCGTTTGCTATAAACTTATTTGTCTTTCTTCTTCTTCTTGATCATTCGCTATAACCTCGAACGAAGTCAACTATTGTTGACTGAATTTTGCGTTAGCGTACTGCTTTTAACACACTCATGTTTTTTGCCCAACACATGTTTTTTGCTTAAAATTTGGTGCTTCTCTTCGACAAGAGGGTGGCCGCTATCCGTCTTCAGAAGTACTCTTTTTATTTAGACTGTCACCGACGAATTTCTTTTGAATTTTGCCCGGGTGATAGAGGGAATCTTTAGCGTGCGACTAACACGGGTCCTACATTTGTATCGTTCCTCTCCGATAGCACTAGGTACATGATCTTTCCTACCAAGGATCGGGGACACGTAAGTTCTGATAATGAAATCTATTTGCACGAGCGGTATGCACCGACCACATTCCAGGATAGCTTTACACATTTTTTTACTTTGAAAAATGTGTGCATTGACGGGATTGAACCCACAACGTTTTTTTCAGTACCGCCTCAAGGTATCAAAGATCGGGTGACTAGACCACTCGACCATCCTGACCCTTGCTATAAACTAAAGATAACATTAAGTAACCATATAAAAACTCCAAAACAACAAATTTACTTTGCTTGAACGTCAAACCATTCAACATGGCCAATACTTTTATATCAGAAAGCAATCTAAGAACAAAAGCAAATGAGTATGCGAGTTATTAATTGGTTAAAGGGAAGGCAAGACTCAAGATATGGTATTCAATAATTTAACTCGTATTTTCATAAGAGATTTTCAAACTACAATTTGACAGATTTTAAGTTGAAATATCTAGAGCGTAACATTTTCGTTAAATTTCATGATCGGATTGAAGAGATAAAGCGGCTTAAAATTCTTAAAGTTTTATTCTCTAAACCATTATTTACAAGGTGACAACGGCGATGATGGTGCGGGCGTAGTTGGTAATGAATACAGTTATCATGCTAAATATGTGTATCCGTCTACTGAGCGAGATGTTATCCTCGTTTTTGCCAACAGCTTAAGTGTCTAAACATCATCATTATCTTTAAACTATATAATTTCTTAGATAAAAAATCCTATTAGTTCCATATTATCTGTTCTGCTTCTTAGCTACATCACCTTGTTCACCTTGTTGACTTATACCCTGAAATATGATGAATATTATCTTTTAATAAAGTACCCGTCTTGCTCTGGATAAGAATCGCTACCGTCAAACAGCATGTCATCAAGCAAGGTAGCTCCCGATAAATCATCGGCCTTGCATGATGGGAGATCCTACTAGCGGCGAACATCTACATCAGTGGGCAGCAAACCACTGAAATCAGGCCACTGACTCTCACCTGTTATCCAACCCTCTAAAAGGCTGGCATATTCCAGCTACCTTCAATATTGCTGATTAAAGATAATCATGTTATATAAACTCAGGTTACCCCAAGCTACCTGGACCATCCTAGCACAAGAGGAGGTGGCCCAGGGGCATGCATCACATGCTATATTTCAGTGTCATCATCAGCTGTCACCTGTCACAAATCAAATCAGAGCCACCTATAAGGCATCAAAGGATCCCCAAAGGATTATACCATGCTCCGGCAATTGACAGTACATTTGTGCGTTGCCTGTGACCTGGGTCCCCATGGGTGTACCATCAAAAAATGCAGAGCCCACCGGCAAAAGACCACCACCGAGACTGATGGTTGGGAAGCTATGAGCCGTGTGACAGGTACACCACTGTGGTTTAAGTCCTGGATGAAAACTACTGTCATGACAGTATATATCCAATGTCAGTAGAAATGTACCGTGGGAAATTATGAAGGAACGCCCGCAGTTGCTATTACGTGGCGATGACGGTACGACCTACTTCATAATTCACACCTCTCCGGGGCGTCATTACCTGTAATCGTTACATGAATTTTTCAGAGATCCTCATTTCCTAAATACTTGATCGGGGTTTTGTTTTTATAGTCCAGTGGCAGAAGCCCACATTCTGTATTAACCCGGAACTTTTGGGGATCGCAGACTTTTTCTTCATATTTTGGTAGTTCAATATGTCTAGTTGCAAATTCAATCGGGAGGGAAGTTCCCA
>JAUUEB010203189.1:0-22521 GCA_032362205.1 Clione limacina | reverse complement strand
GCAGAAATTCTATTCCTGGTCTATATCATCCTTCTAAATATGAAAGAGATCCAAACAAAATTACTCAAGTTATCGCGATAACAGACAGACAGACAAAACGAAAATATACCCCGAGTCACAATTTGTGAATGGGGGAAAAACTTGTTTTTATTGTTATTAAGAGGCTTCAATGTAGTCTCCTGATTTATCCAAAATTTGTTGCAAGCATATTTTAAGGTAGTACATGGACATCCCATTGTTTCCTGTCAAATTACAAAAAGAGGAAACAGTAGCATATTTTCTGAGGATTCAGTTTTTATTTTATCAGTTTGTTCAAGTTGTTTATTTTAGGTTTGGTTTTCTTTGTGGCATTTTTAATTCATACATCTTATATTTGTCATTTTGCTTTTAGAAAATAAAGTTTGAACTACCTTTCATTTGATATAACTTTTATAGATTTTAGTAAAATATTTAGTTTGTTGAAAGTGTGCGTATATTTGTTATATTTCATCAAGACTTTTAATGCAATACATTGTACATTTCAGGTTGTGAATTTAACTCACCATCGTAGTTGGGAAAAACCTGATGATGAACAGTTTCACGTTCTGCCGTTGTACATTTTGGATCAGACAGATGAGTTTGGTTCCATGGAGGCACAGATCAACAAAGTAAGGAGTGGATCTCTGGAAATCCTTTCACGGTACAGAAGTACAGTTCGCCGTAGATCAATTCCATATAGGCCATGTAAAAAAAATCGCACTAAAGGCAAGAAAGAAAAAGTTCTAAGAAAAGCCAAATTAAGTAAATCAAAGTCATTCCCTCTTGAGAATGAGTCTGAGCTTTCAGAAATCTCAGATAGCAACCATCCTCCTCATCTAGGAGTAAGTCCTCTTAAAAAGGCCCGTCATATAGATGAGTTTGATGCTTCAATAAACACTAGAGACCAGGACAGAATGTCTTGGCCTGAGCTCATGGCTCAACAGGGTAACCCAGGTTTCAATGATATGTACACAGCTTTTTGGGATTACTTCTACATTAATGGAGTTTTTCCACCCAAAAAAACATGGCTTTCTACTTCATTACCCACCGCTTTCAAAAGTCAGAACCATCTATCTAATGGCAGCAGCAATTCATTCATGGCAGCAACCCCATCTCGTATAATCAATCAACCATCAGTTACAGATCAGATTTTTCTACAACAGCACCATCAGAAGCAACAAATTCAGAAGCATCAAGACATGCAGATACATCAACAACAGCAATGGCAGCAGAACCAATGGCAGCAACAAAATAAGGGTCTACTTTCATCATATAACCAACCATCACAGAAAATACAAAAGGCATCATTCTCAAACCAGTCGTCTTTTTCTTCTATATCACCAGTCTCTCAATCTCTCACTGAGGATATCATTCCTTCACCCTCCATCTCCAATTCTAACTTGTCATCTTTCACAAACGGGAAACAAAATAGATATGATATGAGCCTTGATTCCCAAATCTCGGAAAATGACAGAATGCTCAAAAAAAGTTCACCATCTCCTGTGCCGTGCTTTCCACTATCTGGTTCCAGTTCAGTGATATCAACACCTTATGCTTCATTGCATTCCAAAGCTCAGCAAGACTCAGGTATGTCTTGTGCTGTAAATAGATCTCAGCAATCATTAGCTGCTGAAGCTTTTTCAACACCTAAATTTAACTCAACCCTTTCAAAGTCGCCAGTTGAGACACACCCGCAAATTCATAATTGTCCTGAAACACAAGAAAGTCATACCCAAGATATGAGCAATACACTGAGGAAAGTTGGAATTAACTACATGAATAAAACTGGTCAGACATTAGTTCAAAATGTCAAGAGTGAAGGTGACTGGTCAAACCAAGAAACAACATACTCCAATATTCCAAATGGCCAGTGGTCTCCCTTAGAAGATTCTTCTTCTGATCAAATTGAAATTAAACCTGAGATGAATGAGACAGAGCCTCCCCAATATGTTGATGTTTCTTTACAAATGGTAGACTCTGTTAAACCTGAAAACTTTGAGGAAAAATGTGTGCCTCACAGTATAGGGAGCACTAGTCTCTATCGTAGCATGACAGCACAAGCACAAGATCAAATAAAGAGGGAAGGTGTCAAGACCACCAGACCATCATCCTACCCTGATATTCATAATCGTCCAAATGTATCTCAGTCAGCCTTATGGACCAATGTGACTAAACCGTCTGAAGTTTTAAGACCACCTCCAAATCATCATGCAACCAAGGACTTAGATCTCTATAAGGAAACTACTCAATCTTTATCCATGAGACTTGCAGATCCTGATAGTGTTAGGAAGCTCTGTTCTCAATGCCCTTCAGGAAACATAAAAGATGATTCACCTTTTGCATTTAAAGAAAAGTTTCTGCCATCACCTGATAATGACAGATGTTTGTCACGACATAGTGAACCATGCTGTGATCATTCTTACTCAAGACCGTCATCACGACTCAGTGAGCCTTGTTTGTCTGAACACACATACAGTAAGAAGTTTGATGAATCTTTGCTGGCAGCAAATAGAATAAGACAATGGCATTTACAAAAAGAAGAACTGTCACCGTTAGATAAGTGTGGTGTTGCCTCCTCAGAAAGTCCATCTGATTTTTCTTCAGACTTATGTAATGATTCTACCACTTCAATGTATAATCTGGATTCAAATACTTTCAAATTTAAGGTAAAACAGGAGGTCAAAAGTGAATCCCTTACATATCAACAACAGAATGCTTTAAGTAAATGGCCAGTTAATCAAAATACTTCATCACCCTCTAGTCATACATTGTTTAAAGCTCCAAAGGTAACAATTAATTCATCAAGAGAATTCCAAAGAATCCAACCTGATGCAGCTAATTTAATGTTTCAACATGTACAGCACAAGGCACGCCTATTTCCAGAGAGTGTGACTGGTCATCCTGATGGACCTATTGTTGGAGAAAAGGTGAAAGTTCATAAATCTGAAGGCTTTATTGTTCCCACGGATGTTCAACACCCACAGGAGCCACCTTACAAGGTCATAGACTCAACTGTAGTTAGTGAAGAGACTATTGACAACAGAGAAGTATTTGAAGATCCAGCTATGGGAGGTGTTGCCATTGCTCTTTGCCATGGGGCTGTTATCTTTGAAGTGGCAAAACGTGAACTCCATGCCACCACAGCCCTAAAAGAACCAAACAGATATCACCCAAAACGCATCAGTCTTGTGCTTTACCAACATAAAAACCTCAACCTTTCAAGACATGGTTTTGAGGAGTATGAGAAGAAGACAGAGGAACGAAAAAATCAGGCTGAGCAAGCAAAACTAATTGAAGACCTTGAGGCTAATAGTTTCCTCAAAGGTGACCTTAATGATCTTGCATCTTCCCCCAAATTTACCAAAGGAACGTTTGGAAAAGTTTTTAACTTTGAAGACGCAAAGAAAACAGTGTTTCCCTTACGATTTCCAAAGTATCTTGATGATTCTCCTGTAGAGCAAATCCCTCCTGTGATGTTTGCCTGCATGTCTATTGCTTTCCCAAAGTACATGAAGGAAGCTTTTCCAAGTGCCTCAAATTTACCGAAGCTCACAAATGGTTATTTTACTAATCAGATGAGTTCCTCTCTTGCTGATCTGCGCATCCGGGAGAATTTAGAAAGCACAAAAAAAGAGACAAGAGTTTTGAAATTCAGAGTTGATGATCTGATGAAAACTGGAGGGTCATACAGAGACTTGCACATTGCTTGGGACCCTAACATGATCCAAGGATCTTCTTCCACCACAGACAGCCTCGTGACAAGATGGGTGCATGAAGACACCAAAGTCAGCGGTCCGTACAATCAGTGGATGGAACTGTTTGATCAGTCAGAAGAGCAGGATGATGAGGATCCCTTGAAAGATACACTTGCTGATGTATCTGAAGCAGATTTAAAAGAAAAAATGTTGGAGAGCGTCCTTGCTCTAGATGACCACCTTTCACAAAATGATCATATTAATCTCAAAAGCAATAACACCAGTTTAGATCATGACACAGGAATCTCTGACGAAAACCTGAAAATAGAATTTGGGAATGCATATTTTAACGAAGTTGGCGAAGATCATTTCAGTCCTACCATTGAAAAAGCTCCAATTACAGAAACTACCAACTCCTCTCCTTCTTTTCTTGACAGTGCAAACCTGTCAAATGTGGCTGTAAATCTTAATGGCATGGGTACATTCCAGAATCATGGAACAACTTTAAGAAATAACATCATGACCCAAATGACAAAGAACAATTCATTAAATCCTGAAAGGACTCATGATACCTTGATGGATAATAGCTCAAACTTTTTTAGTAAGTCTATACAGACAGTCAATAGATTGCAATTTTCTTCAAATATCTCACCAAATCATGAAATAGGCAATAGAAATTCCAAAATGAAGCAACATGAGATTGAGAGCAGACATGAATTGGTAGGCAGTCATCCTACTTCTGATGGCCAACGTCAGGGAGTAGGGGAACATCATCAAAGCCTATATGAGTTTCTATTGTCTGGTTCAAGCAATCAATTTCTACCCCAACCATACAAAGTTAACTTGTCGCAAGTCCCAGAACCAGCAAGCCTTGAACATTCCATGAAATCCTCGTCTGACAGTCCTTCAAGTGTGAAGACCTGATTTGTGGGGCAAATTACAGGCCAGTTGTGAATGGCACCTGTCCTATGTCTTAACCCAAATGCATTGTTTACAACTAAATAATATAACTATAACTAAGACCTCTGTGATATTTCCAAATAAGTTTATAAAAGTATGAACTTCGACATTTTATCAGTCATCTACATGGAAAAGATATATTCAAAACAGAATACTGTTGCAAAGTTTAAAGGTTTATTGGTTTGATATATTGCCCTTTTTGTGATTGAAGGACTATATGCACAAATGTTGTTCAATAAATACTACTTAAGGTTCTGTTGATAGTTAATGTGGTTCCGAAATCCATGCCATTTACTTAAAAAAGAAGAAATCAAACTTGCAAGTCACAAATGAAAAGTGCTAATTTAAACCATGAAAATATGTTTGTGAATTATTAAACAGTAACAGCTAAGTTAAGCCCAATTTCTACTCTACTTTCATTTACCGTACCACATCTATACTAAACACCAAGATACTATTCTTCTGAGATTGATACAAAGTTGTACAATTTCATGCTCTCAATTATGCCATCTACATTTTAGATTAAATTATTAGTGTGCAAAGTATTTATGAATATCGTTGTAATCCTTTTTAGAAAAATCCTTTTGATTAATTGAAATTTCACTAAACCTTAAAATAATCTATGCAACAACACTACATTTACAATTAATTGTATGTATTTTTCATAGAAAGCAACACTGGCCTCTTTTTAGCCATTTAAATTCACTTAAACAGTTCATTTGTAACAGAGAAGACACTAAACAAAAATCTTCTAGCACTACTAGGTAACAAGGTTGTATCATATGGATGGTCAACAACTGTTTGCCAAATGTTGATGAAATAGTATGCATAAATGGCAGACGGCTATTTTACTGTTTGTATCCTCCTAACATGTGCAATACTAGCCAAGCTCAAGAGAAGATTCAAATTTTATTTCATATGCTATTGCAGTAGACAACTCTTAAACTGAAACTCATAAAACTGTGCAATCTTTTTTTGGTTTATTGAAAGTCACTGATTATCCAAAGAAAGACTGTTTTATTGTAAAGAATTTTTATCTAAAAACATTTTTTGTCTCACTAGAATTTTTTTTGATTTAAAACGCAATTTCCTTGGTTTTGTGAAAATTGAATAATCAAGAAATAATAAGGGGAAAAATTAGGACCTAGAATTCCTTTCAAGTTAACTCTATATGTTTATGTATATTCAGTTTAAGTGATGTATACTGTAGTATTTCCTCAATGAAGAATTTGTATTTTGAATCTTGACCTTCCTTATTTCTTTTGTTTTAATGTTTTTACCAGTATTGTTGCTTTCATGTTGTTTTTTCAAGAACTTTTATGTTATTATTGTTTGTAAATTTAACAACTACCATGGCAGATTAGATGGTAAAATTGATATTCTTTAAATTTAAACCACAATTTAATATTTTCTGTTCACTTGAGATTAATATGACATAGCATTT
This sequence comes from Clione limacina, assembly GCA_032362205.1. Classification (NCBI taxonomy): domain Eukaryota; kingdom Metazoa; phylum Mollusca; class Gastropoda; order Pteropoda; family Clionidae; genus Clione; species Clione limacina. The sequence continues at coordinate 16,404 of JAUUEB010203189.1, read as the reverse complement.
AACATGGCACAGCCATTATAAAGACTCCCATATTTGTTATTTAATATGTATTTTAGTAGCATCTTTTTACTGTCTGTCGCTATGTTGTAATATCTAGCAAGTTCAACTGTATAATGACTTACTGCCTTTCTGTATCTTAAGGTTTTTAAGGGACAAATTGACTGGTTTGAGGTGGAAAACACTATAAGTCTATAGGTCAGCAGATAGTCTTAACTGAAAGTTTTTTTAATTACTTTCTTTGATCCTTATTTGCAAAATTATGAAAATACTTGTTTCCATATAGTAAGGCACCCTTTTCTTTTTCTTTCAAAAATCTTGTTTATCATTATAATTAAGCTGGTAGGCTTTTTCCCATTAGACAAAATTCTTCAGTTTATTAGACTCTAATACTGTAAAGATTTTCTTTTCTTGATTTTCAAGTTAAAAAACCCACAAAAAGAAGATGCTAGAATTGAGAACAGTGAACAGAAATGTTCTCTCTAAAATTAAGAATCCAATTAAACATCTAATACTATATTGAGACAGGTGCTTGTGATATACTGGGTAGGGTGTACCATATTTTCAACATTTTGGCAGATCTTTGCCATCCTTTTTTTTAAACGTGTCACTAGGTGCTAAAAGCAAACCTATGAAGTTTCAGAATATTATCCAAAACTAAATTATATTTGAGGCTGTAGAATGGGTCTGAAAATCATTCTTTATAATTATATATTTGATTCAAAGATATGCAATCAATTCGAAAACAAGGAAAACCATAGCATGTAAAAACAAAATATTTGTAAAGTCATTCAACAAAGACATTATTGTTGGCCAATGTTTGTTGCAAAGTTTTGGAGGATCCCTTAAAATTCATGGTTGTTTCATCATCTTGTTAATTTAAAAACATTCTTTATAAAATGAAAGTGCCTTGCATTAACTTGAAGCTTGTTTTTTTTCTTGCTTACATACGATGAACATCAAATATTCCAACCCTGCAATGACTTCTTTTGATTGCAAAAAATACTGAATGTTTTTTTTTAGCAATTTTAATCTGATGCCTGCTTCAATATTTGTTACACATCGCCTACCTTGCGTTTCCTTTTTTAGGTCACACTTCCTAACTATTTGTGTGTGTTTAGTGTGCATAGGAGTGATTTAGTGAGTGTGTATGCTCAACTGCGTGAAACAAATTCTTTTCATTTATAGTATTAATTACAAAAAAGAGTGCATGAAGTAGGGGGAAGGGTTGTGATTTTAAATAATATTCATGAAAAAGTTGAAAGTGAATTTGGACAAGGGCAAATTGAGTGTGCCAAATTGGCTACCAGGGGAACACTAAGTGCCTCTCTATCACTGGCCTGATTGTTTCTTAGCAGATAGTAAAGCAGACCCTAAATTTCTTCTTGTAACACCAATAAGGTGAAGGATTAGAATTCATTTTTGCCTGTTAATGACAGTCAACTTATCATTTGCAGTCATTATTGGTTGACTATAAACAGTTACAGTTTGCTTATTTCAAACAATATGATTTATTTCTCTTTATCCTCTTAAATACTTTGTATAAAATCATTTTTTGTTACATTTCCTCATTCCTCTTGTGTGTAATGGGATGGTAAATCCATTAAGGAGTAAAAGTAAAAAGAAGCTAACTGTTCATAATTATTTCTCAATTTTCTAAGCGGCGGGTAACCTTTCATTATTTTTCTCTCTATTTTCATAACTATATTGAACAGTAAATCCACATTTAAAATGCAATTTCAATATTGTGAAGTTGTCACATGAACATTTTTTATCATTCTTTTTTTGAGAAGTAAGATGATTATTTATACTATTGCCTTTATCTTTTATGATGCGTAGAAGACCTGCAACTCGTAAAATGAATTATGCCTTTTTTTAACCCTACTCTTTTTTAGAGACGCGTTTCATTTTAAGGACTACTCCTTAGATTAGCAAAATGAAATGGGTTATTTTCATGATTCCATTTCAAGCGAATACTCGGTTCAAGACTGTTTATTATATTCAATATCTCTTCCTGTGTTCAGATGTTTATCTTTTTTATGTGTTGTCATTGGTATTGTTTTATTCAACAAGAAGTGAATAGCGATGAATTTTATTTTATTGATATGTTTTTAAACTCTTTATGTGCCATAGAAGATTTAGTCAGCAAAGCAAACTTATTGCTCAATGCTTTCCATTTTATTTTGTTGTTTTTTATAATTACTGAATGTGTTTGTATCATTTTGATTCAGAGTCCGATATTTCTTGAAATATGGTTCTAATCCACTTTTATTTTTTTATTTCTGTGATTGACGCATTGATGTTTTACTGTATTTTCTTTAATGTTTAAGATTGTTATCTATTGTTAAAACATGAATGTTTTTCTGATCTAAATGATAGCTTTTGTTATTAAACAGGGTTGATTTGATATTCATTGTTGATAGTTAAAGAAATATGTGTCAAATAATTTCCTTTTACTTTAAATATCTGTACACTAAACACCCTCAATTATGACACTCTCAATAATGGAGTTCCAAACACTTCTGCCAGGCATTGATCATTTTTGAAAAATAAAATAAATCTCACTCTCTGTAGCTATTAAGGCATCAATAATTGTTTCATTTTCTGTTCACTACTACCTACAATGAAAATTCTGATAATTATAATTTTAAGCAGTCTTTTTACGCCAAAAATGATGACTTGACATGTGAGGAAGTTTTATACACAATTTTTAAACAATTCCTAGATAAATCTGAGGTTTATTGCTCTTTTATTTTGAAAGAGTGATATTATTTTCACTGGCATGCCTTCAGATCTCACAGCAGCATTGAAAATTCACAAATATTATTAAATTTTTTAAACCTAAACTTAAATTCAGATGAACTCCCGATTTCTGTATTACCACAACACCTTCACTTCAACATAATTTTGATTTCCTATTTTCAGGTGTTGTAATTGAGGAGGTTTACTGTCATGTAAAGTTATCATTGATATAAAAATGTTATAATTATATATAAAGTATAAGTTTTAATATATTTACTATTTTCTATAAGACTTCTGGTGTGAGTGTACGCACAATTTGACCAGCAAAATGTGATACTGGATTGTAGTGAAATATGTAAGAGATGAGTGTTTAACTCAGTCAGACGGAAGTCGCTTGAAAAGTTAAACGTTATTTCATATGGCCTTGTTAAGTCCATATTGGCTGCTTACGTTGACTTTGTGCTTTCTAATAATTATAAAATAATAAATTAATAATAATAATAAATGGCATTTATATAGCGCATTTCCAGGCCTTACAGGCTTGCTCTTTGCACTTTACATGATGATATGCCAATGCCTTGGTCAAATACATTTTCCTCTACTATTGGCCAGTATTTTTCTAACACAGACTTGAGTAATTGTCTATATCACTATTTAACATTATTTTTCAACTCAACAATGTTGCTTCATTGGGCTTGTAGTGTGGTATATTACAGGTACCTTCTGTAGTTAGATAAGTTGCCGACAATTTTGTTGGGGGAAGCACCAAAGTGTAGCAGCACAATGAATCTAATATAACGATTGAATGGCTCATATTTCAATAGTAGTAACGGTCTTGTTATGGTCAATTGGCACTGCCATTGTTCTATTGTCAGATATATATTGAAACTTTAATTTTTTGGTTGTTGTAACTAGTCTAGTGATTGAAATAGAATTAATCTCCAGGATAGCTGTGTGGTTGATAGTAAGTAACCCACAGTATTTATTTAACAAATATTCTTCTAAAGTGATTTGGTATTATCAGGCATGCTTAAATATGTTTTTAATTCTTTCTCATATATACTTTTATCCATGTCTGTAATTCAGGTTGGCCTGTTTTTAGTTTTCTTTTAAATCATATTTTTTGTATTTCTTCATCATTTAACAGATTGTAAAAATTGTTGAATTAAGAATTGTTTTCTTATACTAATTGTAAAATTTACATGTGATCCAAGTTATGATATTCAATGATTCTACTTGTCTTCAATTATAAATAAGAGATTTTTAATGATGATAATAATGGCATTTATATAGCGCTTTCCCTGTGGAGAAAGCTCAAATCGCTTTACAATTATTAATTTTATTTCAGTTGATGTATACATAACAGTAAAACTTCCATGTAATGTTCTATTAAGGGCCTTCAGAAAATGTACATTATAACTTGGATGAGATTGAGAACAGCAAGACAAGAAAATATTAAAATGTATGACTAGTCAATACATGAATTGTGTCCCTTATATTGACATAATCTATAGTGCCATAGCTTTCAAAGTAAAAGTTGGTGGGTAAGATACAATATGAGTGAATGTAGAAGGGTATGTTATATATAGATTGATTTCCATGAGATGCACCTTGTTTTACCATATTTTAGATTATCTGTATTTGATGTCTTTAAGACCAATGCTCTTTGAGAAGGCATTTACCCAAAAATTTCAGTAATGCTCTGTTTTGAATTCCCTACCTAACCCGAGAGTCATTGGGTATCATGAGAGTCATTGGCAATGTTATCATGCCACTGGCAGTTGGCTCTCTCTAAAAGAAACCTTAAACATTCAATCACCTCGGAAAATTGTAGCAAGTCTGAGAAAACCAGTTAATAAAAAGAATGCAAAGTATGCCTTAAATACCATGAAATAGTACTTGATACCAAAAAGTACTTCTTAAAGAGAAAAAAGCAAGTGGAATTTACAACTTGAAAAATGTCAATTAAACCTGAGTGTACATTATAGCTGAAGTACGTTATAGAGAAGTTTTACTGTAATTGTTAATCCATAAAATACCAGTTAAACTGGTTCCCTTAAGACTGATAAAAGTTGTGTAATTTTGTGTTGTTTCTTTACCTATGATAATGTTAGTTGTTCAGTATCTAAGTGCCAAGACGATTGTTTATGATTGAAGTCCATATTTTGTTATGTCCTTATTCATTAAACCAATATACATGAATCATTATATGTTATTGTCATAATATATAAAAGTTAAAGTTAAATAATAACAGATCTCATGGCTTTACTTTTGGCAGCCACATGTCTGCGGTATGGAATGTTACAATTAATGATGATAATGATGATGATGGCATTTATAAAGCGCTTTCTCTTTGGAGTAGGCTCAATTGACACATGGGGTGCTAAAATTGATGAACTTTTACCTATCTGGCCAACATTTTTCCTAAAGTATAATTTATTTCTTACTAGCAATCCAGCTGTTCATTGGCTATTGCCTGTTTGCTCAGAAAGTATAATTTGATTGGTCAATTCAAAGCAGTTGAAAATTGGGCTCATGGGTCTTTGTCAGGTTTTAAGTCTTTTGGACTCCCCAATTGGCCACAGTCAAGGTTATCTAGCACCCTATTAATGTCTCATCATATGTTGTACACATCATAATTGGTCAAGACCAGCAATTCAGTGTGATTAGATAAATTGTATATATAAATGATCAAAGCTGTTTATTTATTGTACATTTTTAGATTTTAGTAATTTTTCACAAATTTTTCTACTAGGTTGAATTAATCATGTTGGTTATATAATTCATTGATATGAATGCATAATACAAAATTAATGCGGTGATGATTGGAATAAATTGTGTTATATCATATGAATGTGTTAGTGGAGCACTGTTTATAATATGGCTTTATAGTTAAGAATGGTTATTTCTTTCAACAATGCTTCTTTTTTATTTCTCCAATTGTCTTATGTGGATCTGTCGAAATCAATAAATGGTGTTTTCAAAATCAAAACTGTTTTCTTAGTTTGTCACATAATAATTAATGTATGTGAAAGAATACGATTCGTTGGAATCCATCTCATTTATTCCCAACCTGCCAGCATTTGTCATAAAAAAAATTTACATCCAGTTGCTATGATCTGAATATTTCAAACAATCCTACAAGTTATTGCCCCTGAAGTTTCCTTTTTCATCTTATTTTTCGTTTGGATGAAACATGAAAAATGCGCCCTATTGATCATAAGAAGTATCTCTGGAAAGGTTTCAATGATGTTCTTAAAATGATTAGTCATGAAATAGGTGATTTTCAGGCTACTCAAATGCCTAGAGGTACAAGCTTTGGAGCTTAAGAATAACATCTTCTTGTTTTGGGCTGGCTACCCCTTTACTATGCAATACTGTTCATCCATACACTAAAACTTTTTTTTACTCAAGATAAACATCTTCGTGGGCTCCCAGTTTGATATACAAAATAGTATAAAATGAATCTGCCATTGTAAACAATTTCAAACAGTTCGAGCAAATACATTTTTCTATTGTTTTTTATATTATGGAACTTTTTACCTGACATCCTTTTTTATAACTACAGGTGAATTCACTTATAACGAATTGCTTGATGAACGAAGAAATGTTCGTTATAACTGAGTTTGTTTTTAAAAACTTTGAAATCAGGAGAACTTGTTGATATTGGACAGTTCTCCCGCTGCATGCATTGCCCTAGCTTGGAAAAAACAGACTATTAAACCCTTGGTTACATCTTTGTATCACAAGACTTGGAAACATCTGTCATGCTTCACGAGATAGTGATCAAACTGATTATTTTTTCTTGGTTTTGCTCAACCATTTCTTTAATTCTTGTTCATTATAATATATTTCTTTGAAATTGTTGTTTGATATGAGAAATATATTTTAATGGTTCAAAGAGGGATATGTTAAGGTACAGTATTCCCTCTTTGAATGCACCTCCATGAACCACCAACCTCTGTTGTACAAAGTATATCTAAACTTAATTAAAAACTTAATTTGAACCGCCAACAAAAATCAAGGAAAGTAAATGAAAGTAGAAAGATAGAAGTGGTTAACTGCTGTAACTTTTCAATGTTTAAGCCGTTTATTCAGCATTATAAGGAAATAGGAATTTATTAACTGAAATCACAAGCGGTTGACCAATCAATGCTGATTTTGACACCTCTATGAACTGCCAAACTTTCTTAACCGCCACTTTCGACTTGTCCCCAGGTTGGCGGTTCATAGAGGGAATACTGTACTTTTTACTTTGTTCGTTCAACCAATTTTTCATTAAAAGCGATTTCGTTTTAAGTGAATTCCCCTCTACTTAATTTTAAAAAATTAATCAGAAATTGTCATGAACATGTCGTTTATTAAATAAAAGCATGGGAAACATTCATCACAGGTTTATCACAATGTCATGAAACACATAATTGATTTAACTTAAAATATGTCCAGCGCCTTGTACACTGTCATTAACTCATAGCAATAAAAGCAAACATTCAATAAAAGCAAACTCCTCTCAGATATTTCAGTAACTATTAAACATTTAGGATCATGCACCAACAACAAATCACTGCATTATATAAACATTTATATCATACTTCATAATGGATTTCCATCTTTTGAAAATTGCAAATATTTTGTCAAGTGAAGCATAGAACATGTTTTCATTGTTTCATGTTTTGCTAAAGAATTATATATGGCGTTAATGATCCTTTTTCTCCAGCAGTCTTCCTACATGGTTCTTAAAAAATAATCCTCACACTTTTGTAACACTATCATAACTTGCTTATTATTCTTTTAAAAGTCAACATGCGATACATTTATTAGACATCTGAGCAAGAAATGTTACCTTGAAATAACATAATCTTGCCATACAGACATTCATCTATTTAGAATTGAATTCATACAGATGAAAAAGTTGTGTACCTTTGTACACTAGGGTTGACTAGATCTTGCATCACATATTCACAGCATGTATTGTATCATTAGAGCTATATATACAGTCAAGTCCACTTATAATCACACCTCGGGGAAGCACACTAACTTTGACATTAAGCAGTTATATACATATAGAACACAAAAATCTTAGAGACAGAAAGGGAGATAAGATAGAATAAAATTAAAATAATAACAACACAAAAGGAAATAATTTTTGAGTAATGAAGTTACACAATACATACATAGGAATAAACAATAGTTTGATGACCGGTCACTTTAAGCACTGGAATGCTATTGTTTACCAAAGGGAAAGGGTGCAAATAGCCGTTAGTAGACTGCTAATCAGTAACGAACAGCCCAAGCTACAGGATCTCTATATTGATACTACATAATACATTCAGCTCTCTAGCAAAGTTTTTGTTACCTGGAAAAACGACAACACAAGACAAAACATAGTCACACATAATCGCATCATATGCGACAGTGGAGAAAAAATGTTTCTGTGATTAAAAGTGGACTCATTGTTATATAAACCAGTACGAAATCATAGAAAAGTCTATGTTTACTGGGCAGCTGTGACATAAAGTGGATTGTGATAATAAGTGAACTTAACTGTACAAGCGACTTGTATCAAATAGCACAGATAAATGAGATGACTATTTAAAAATGTGAGCTACATATGTGTGTGTTAAAATAACTTTGTTCTAATTATGAATTATAACACTAAAATGACAAGTATCAATACCAACTCAAGGTTATTGAAATTGAAGTTGTTAATTCTTTAACAAAATTGATTCACTCCTTTGTCTTCAAGGTTTTGAAAACAACATATTTTCAAATTATATTGCATTAACTCTTCCCAGATGGCAACGAAACACCAGCAGTATAAGAATGACATGATATCATTAGTTGATTGAATAGACATTAAGTTACCAGTAATTTGTAATGCTTGAGATCATTAGTATTAGTGAAATAAGTCAAACAGTTGGTTATGAACAACTCTTCATTATGCTCCAAACAATAGCCAAGCAAACAATCCCAGCCTAATAAATGTGCAAGTTTTAAGTGATTGTTTTAGAGAGAACCACAGATTGTTGCTGATTGATGTTTGGGAGGTTTCCACTCTGAATTTGAGTGGCTGTAGTCCAGCCAATTTTGACAAGTTAATGTTCTATTAAGTTGATTTGTATTGTGTACAATCAGTGAACCTTATCATGTTCAAGTGATCTGATAAAAAGTAAGAAAAAGAAGATAATATATCTTAATATTTACTTACAATTAGAGAAAATGGCGTTATTAACGCTTAAGTTGTAATTAGATTAAGTTATAATTAATTCTTTGGATTGCAAATTAAGAAATATTTTACAAAAATGTACTTGGGAAAGTGACAATAAATAAAATCATACATGTCATGCTATGGGAATGAACAGATAAAGTAAATATAATAATAACACAGACTAAGATCATACTTGTGGAGAAAGACAAATATAAAAGAAGATAGATAAAGCTTACATGTTTCAAGGTTTTGCAAACCATCATATGTACACTTATAAACTTTTTCAAAAGTTTGTAAAAGTTAAAATTTGAAATGAATACTTAGGTCCATGCAAAATGTGAGTATGCAAAAGTCTTTCAATTATTCCCCTGAGATAAGATTCAAACTTAATCAAATCCCATCCAAAGAATTAAACAGAAAAAAACTATATACACTGTGAGTTGTGAGTATATAAACTGGATAAACTATACACTTTGACACATCATAGCTTAATGGTAGATTAAGAGGTTTTGTCTGGTCATTGCATTTTCTGGAAGGTCAAGATCACATGATTGGTTGAGATTAGTAAGTTTAACATATTTCTCTCATGCTAAATGGAGCCATGCTTTTTATCCTTTAAAAGTCTATTAACATAAATTATTGCTTAAACCAAGTGAAAATGGGTATCCAATTGCTGTGAACAAATTACTTGATTGCTAAAAATGGAGCATCTATCAGGCTCCTTCCTAAGATGCTTCTTAGCAAGCTGAAAATATTATTTTATGTGTCTCTTTTTTTAGAGGTTATAACATGTAGTAAATTATGCTGAGCAGCTTTATGACCTCAAGATTTAAAATATGAATGCTGTCAATTATCATTATTGTGGACTCTTTGTGAAGACAAATTGAACAGAGTATTCATAATATGTACATAATTTCTTACATGATCACTTGTGTTATGTAACCATAAAATTGGTATAAAGTAAACTAAAAAAATACACAATTGTCTGAATTTGATTTGTGGAATAAAGAACAGTCAAACTCGCTTAAACTGGATTTTTGGGAAGCACGATTTTGTCTGGCTTAAGAAAGTTTGATTTGGTAAATGTAACAAAGATAAAAATTGTGGTCTGGTTTGTTGTTCCGTTTAAGCGAGTCTGACTTATCAAATAACAGCATTGATTAGAAATTAGTTGAAAGCAATATCAACCTTGGACTAACTAAAAAGTGATGTTTGAAAAATATAAGTGGTCTTAAATAATACCTATAAACTGAAGACTTTTGACTTATTTGGCATTAGGAAAACACAATAGAAATTGTACAAAAAAGTCCAGTAAAAATAACAGTTGACTACAAACAAATTTGTAGCAAAAAGTTTCTCATTTGATTCAAGTAGTGGTATTGTATATTATGCCTACTGAAACACATTTTTTTCCTGTAAAAAACATTACCTTCAATCTATTACAGTTTAAAATACATTGCCTTAAGAAACTTTGGTTTGCAAAATAGTTTTTATTCCACACACACAATTATATTGTGTAGTGGTATATTTTCATCTTGTCTGTCTGTCTGTCTGTGTGTGTGTCTGTCTGTCTATTAACGCAATAACTTGAGTAATTTTGTTTGGATCTCTTTCATATTTGGAAGGATGATATAGACCAGAAATAGAGTTTCTGCTATTTAAATCCAGAAATATTTGTGAAAAATTAACGGAGTTATGGCCCTTATTGAGTATATTTGCTATATGTTCTCTGTTAATTTGGCAAAAACACACTGTGGCCACATTTTAAGAGTTAAGAATATGAAATATTGCAAATAGACCCTTCTAGTGACTATCTAACACCAGGTTTCAAATTATTTGAATAATCAATGAGTTATGCCCCTTTTGAGTATATTGCTATATATCTTTGTTAATTTGTTGCGCCATCGTCAAAGATAGAAATCTAAAATTTTGCACAGAGGCTTAATTCAAGGGTCCCTAAAAGCTGGAGCTTGATATTTGAAAAACAAAAGTTTTGACAGAGTTTTGTCCCTTTGTGTCTGATGTGCGTGGTTGTACTCTCTAACAGTACTCATTTTTCTAGTTAATTTTGTTATCATGAGAATTTTGCCCCAGTGATAATATACAGAATAATTAATATTTTCGCCCACATTCTGATTTTGAAAATAGTCTGAAGAATTTGTTAGGTTGAGTAATGCTGGGAAAGGTAAAGGGTCGATATCCTCTGAGGGACTCAAGTCTTTCTGTTCTTGTTCAGTCTATATTGATATATCCCTTTGTCTTGCAATATTGAATAAATTGATGCAATTTATTTATCTACCTTTCTTTCAAAGACTTTGACATATGTTGCACTAACCTGTTTGTTTATCAATTGAGAGCAGTCGTGCTGGTGCACCTCTTTAGACTGAGCTCTCAATTGGTAAACAAACATGTTAGTGTGACATATGTCAAAGTCTATAGAAGAAGAAAAAAAAGAGAAAATGTCATCCTTTGGCTTGTTCAGCAATTAATCTTCATGTAAATGTTCATAGCCTGGATTTTTGATGTTGAGAGAAAAAACTGCTTGTGTACTTGAATGTCTTGTTTGTCCATGTAAGTTTTTTCAATTGAGCAGTGTATTTATTACTCTTAACATTCAATTGTGAGACACTAGATTATTTGATAATGAGTCTAAAGGATCTGTGTTTTTGTCCATGGAAGCGAAAAACTTAAAAAGAAAATAGAAAAAAAATTCATTTAAATAAGTCAGAGGGACCCTTGAGTCTGAGTAATAGGTGTCAAACAAATAGTTTCAAGGTTATGGTCCTTTGAAAGTCAATTTCAGGCCAGTTCAGAAATAAATCCTGAAATTATGTAAAAATGCATCAACTTTAAAAATGTTAACGCCACTGCAGAATATCTTTGCAGCATTGACAGGATAGTTAAGATGTGACACATTTAACAAAACCCTATTAAACCACTTGCTTAAACAGAATATGACAACAGTATGTAAACATCTACTTTTATTATTGTCAACATATTCTTCAGCTGTTTTGTAGAGAGTTAACATACATGGTAACTCTAAACAAATATTTAAAGAATCCAATTATTTCTACAATTGAGTCTGTTGTAAAGGAAAATAATGCTTTCTCCTGACAAGCCTTGCATTAAAATATCCAGTATTCCTAGTCAAGTTTCTCTTATACTGTGTCAGGGGGTTGGTAACTCTGAGTAAATATGAAAGAAATTCTCAAGACTTAACATGTTTTCAACTCAGATACTTTTGAAAAACCCATGTGAATTAAATGTTGGAGAAAACGTTGAGTACAAGGACAATAACTGGATGGGGGGAATCTTTTGCCTTAGTGACTCATGGTGTCTTCATATTTGTCAATAATGTGACTACAGCCACAAAGGACTTATGTTAAATGATAAATAAATTCAGCAAATAGATATTTTTGATCATCATTTGAAAGAATGATTGGCTTACCCAATGAATTGAGGATATTTAATATTTGATGAAATTATTAATAACATTCTTCATTTACCATTCTGTACCATCTGTACCATTCTGTACCATCTGTGTGCCACCATTATAGTATAGGACAGCATGAAATACAACAACTCATATTCATATTTGCACTATATGATACAAAACCCATACGCATATCTGTACTGTATAATACAACACCTCACATTCACATTTGTACTGTATAATACAACACATCATATTCATATTTGTACTAAATAATACAACTCATATACATTTTTGTACTATATAATACAACAACCCATATTCATATCTGTACTGCATGTATAATACACCAACTCATACTCATATTTGTACTGTATAATACAACACCTCACATTCACATTTTTTCTGTATAATACAACACCTCATATTCATATTTGTACTATTTAATACAAAGTCTTATACTCATATTTGTACTATACAATACAACAACTCATACCCCTTTTTGTTCTTTAAAATACACCAACTCATTCTCATATCTTAACTATATAATTCATGTAACTCTGTCATACTACAAAACTACAAGTTCACTGATATCAATAGTAACAAACTTCTGATCTTTGAAATTCTCACAAACAAATACGCCTAATATCTCTCTAATCAGTTTGGATTCTAACTCATATCACACAAGTAAAATGTAAAAAAAAAAGAAGAATAAACACAAAGGATAGGAAATATTCCTACAGTAAAGCTACTGGCAAGACCCAAAAACTCCATGGCTGTCTGGCGGATCTGCAGAGGACAGCCGCCTTCATATTTTATGCTGGGCTGTCCATCTGACGGATGAGAAGAAGAAGTAGTAAAATCTTTAATTCTGATCAGCGGCCATCAAGTATTCCACTTGGTCCATCGCCATCAGGGGAAGTAACTGATGCAAACACTGCAGAATTACGTTTCTTTGCTTCTTCGTCAGTTTCATCAATTTTGTTTTTCCTGAGTGTTGCAAAAATGTCTTTAAATAATGCCTTATATGGAGGGACCTGGACATTGTCATGGTAATAATCACGTTTAAGAGTTATGTGTAATAACGTCTGTACTTCTTTATGAGCAAGACTGTGCTGGGATGCTTCATCTTCTCCTTCCTTTTTCGATTTTGTCTGTGAAAATTTGAATATGTAAATAAGTTGAGAAGTACAAAACTTGTAAATTCATATATCATAAACTTTGTCTTTAATTAAATCTTAAGAGAAATCTAAAAATAATATATTTCTAAAAAATTTGAAAAAGAGTGGAGTTCGAGATGTTATATAAGGAGACAATTATTATTAGTCTAAAAATTAAATGTTCCGTTTTCTAATTAATTGATTATAACTTCTTAATGTCTTTTAATAAAAAGAAAACACCTGTCTTAAAGCAAATATAATTCCCCTAACATCAGTAAAGTTAAGTGACTCGTTTATTTTCAACTTTGAATATCTTCATATAAAAGGAGTCTACTACAAGAAGTTTTCTATTTTGAGTCGTCTCAGTCCAAAATGGACTGTTTGAGCGAATACAAAGAGTCTGTGTGTTCCTGTACTTATATTAAAAAAATATGTTCAAATATCAGTAAAATTGTTGATGATGCTCACAAAATGAATAATATATATATATATATCTGAAAAATGACACGGCACACCAGCTGTGGTTGAATGGTCAGAATGCTTGGCTCAAATTATGTTGGGCGTAGGTGGGCGCGGGTTCGAGTCCCTGGTGTGCCGTGCCATTTTTCAGACATATTGATCGAAATGTTAGTTCTAACCTTCCAAAGGCCATGTGACGTTCAACAAAAAAGCTATCTATAAGGATAATATATATACAATTGATTTGATCCAATTAGAAATAATATTAAACTACAAAAACGTACCTGGATCATATCATTATACTTTGTAAACAGATTTTGGTACTGTGTCTCTAATTCATCCAGGATTGACAAACTGGCATCTTCTACTTGAATCTCTTTGGCATCTGTGGCAACTTTGTTAATGGACTCTGTTGAAAAATAATTCTCAGAATAGTTGGCATATTCATGAAACAAGGATCCAGGTTTAAGAAGGTCAAAAAATGAGAGTCCAGGCAACTAAAGTTATTCTTAGAAAAACAAAACATTCTTTGCACTTTTCTCCTGAACGGATTGGAATTGATGGACCATTTTTTGCATGTGGTCTTATATCAATTTTACTTTTTACATCCCAACATTTGTTTATAACTACAGGTAAAAAAAAGGCCCGCAGTATAGTTCATATGTTTAAACTAAACCCTGATAAATAGTTTTATCCTTTTTAATCCCCAATCAAGAGTGGATTTAGGCTTTTTTGGTGTAACTTAGTAAATAATAAGACGAAAGGGAGAAACTAGGGACCTTATAGTGCAAATCTATTGGACGGGAAATTGTCCAGGCGTATGATCACCAATGAATAATAAATATAAGACTACATAATCAACTTAGTTTACCATGAAGTCAATATCGCCACCCCTGGTGTTCCTCCATAAAGATACCATAAATCTCTTGGGGACATGATGCTAAAATGTCTAGATAACAAAATCAATTATCCCTACAAATCTATATGATCTCTCTCTCTCTCCCTCCCCCTCTATTCTTCAATTTACTGTCTGAAGGTTATGTAATCTAATATTGGTGAATTATTAACGTTTCTCAGAAGTCAACATCCAAACAGTTCTCGTATTTCACAACTGTGTCTGGGTTTTGCTCAGACCATTCCCTTATCTACGTTTGCATGAAGTCTACATCGAGCAACCGCTCCAAAGATTTTTATGCTGGAATCAAAGCTGTATATGGCCCTCAAAGCAGTGGATCCTCCCCAGTCTTAAATCAGGAAGGCACTGCTCTTCTCTCGGACAAAAAGGACATACTGGACAGATGGGCCCAGCACTCCAACAACATCCTCAATCGCCCATCCTCTATTAGTGATGAAGCGATTGAAAGTTTACCCCAAGTGGATATGAATCACTCCCTTGATCGTCCACCAACCACTAAAGAAGTAGAAAAAGCAATCAAAGCTCTTTCAGTTGGCAAAGCCCCAGGTGCTGATGCCATTCCAGCTGAGGTATTCAAGGCTGGGGGTCCAGGGCTAGTGTCCAAGCTGACAGAGCTATTCTCTTCAGTTTGGGCTGCTGGCGCTGTACCACAGGATTTCAAAGATGCATCAATTGTCTACATCTACAAGAATAAGGGAAACCGGAACAGCTGTGACAACTACAGAGGTATCTCTCTCCTCTCCATAGCTGGCAAGATGCTAGCTAGGCTTCTCCTGAATCGCCTTCTAGACCACATTGATTACCTTCTCCCAGAAAGCCAGTGTGGCTTCAGAGCAGGACGTGGGACTGCAGACATGGTATTTGCAGCAAGACAGGTTCAAGAAAAGTTCCAGGAACAGAACCGTGAAGTTTTCACAACTTTTGTGGACCTCACAAAGGCATTCGACACAGTCAGCAGATCAGGACTGTGGAAGATAATGACTAAATTTGGAGTCCCAGACAAATTCTCAGCTCTAGTGCGTTCATTCCACGAGGGCATGCAAGCTAGTGTCTCCATTGATGGAGATGTCTCGGAGTCCTTTGAGGTCACAAATGGTGTCAAGCAAGGATGTGTCTTAGCTCCAACCCTCTTTAGCATCATGTTTTCTGGCATGCTCAAAAATGCTTTCCCAGATGACGAGGACTCAATCCCAATCAAGTGGCGCACTGATGGAGGTGGTTTATTTAAACTCTCCAGACTGTCTGCCAAAAAAAGAGTGCATCATGGTCATGTCAGAGATCTTTTGTTTGCAGATGATTGCGCACTCAATGCTAGGTCAGAGGAAGCTATGCAAAGGAGCATGGACAAACTCTCAGCTGCATGTGAAGCCTTCGGCCTCACTATCAGTATCAAGAAGACCGAAGTCCTGCATCAGCCTGCACCAAAAACCAACCCAGAAAAACCAACCATCACAGTAAAGGGGCAATGCCTTCAGACAGTAGAGAGTTT
>JAUUEB010203079.1:0-13800 GCA_032362205.1 Clione limacina | reverse complement strand
GGAGGGGGGTGGGGTCAAATATCTGCCGGAAAATGCTGACGTCATTAAAGAACGATCCCTACGCAGAAGTAGATCGTAAATAGTCCATCATTACCTATGGTGCTGAACTTAGTAATAATCCACTTATCTAAGTAAAATACTTTCCCTAAATCTAATAATCTCTCGAATATAGAAAACTAGCACTGGCACATGGTTTCAAGGACCACATTTTGCCCTGAAGTCTTTCATTTATAAATGTCATAAAAAAGGAACATGCTACCAAAAGAAGGGAACAAAACAGTAACCAGCGTGGTCCCTATGAAAAAAGTTGTAACTACCCTTTAAAATGCTTAGGTGTCATTCAAAAGGAAGGTTCTACCAAAAGAAAGAAAGAAAACACAAATTGGAATGGTATCTGTAAAAAAAATATTAACCACTCCCTTGAATTGTGCCCAAATGCACATGTCATATGGACAGAGTTGCAGCCAGGACTTTGAAAAGGAGGGGACAGGTTTGATTCACGTTATTTCGATGGCCGCAAAGCAGCCAAACATGTGAAAATTATTTAGAAATGGATGGCATTTAGAGTATTAAGACTTGAATGGAGGGGGGCTTTCGAAAGAAAGTACTAACTGTATGGAGTTTTAAAAAAATACAATCTTTGTTATATTCAAATTTAGTTAAGAATCAAGACATGTAATACTTTTTGTCTCGAAGTACCAGTTGTATTACACTTTTGACATTTTCTTTTCTTATTTTACCCACTTTTACGCTAAAAGTACACTATAAAAACTACTCCTATAAATGTCTGCTTTAACTGTAAGGAAATTGGCTGAAGTATGACACTGACCTTGGAACCATCATATCCTGGGCCACCAGGTCTTCCAGGACCTCCTGTTCTTCCTGACAGACCAGGCTTGCCATCGAAACCATCACCTCCATTCCGACCAGGCTGGCCAGGCAAGCCTGTATTCCCATCCAAACCTGAACACAAGTTACAAGTGCGAAAAGGAAACAAATGAAAAAGGGGCAGATATTTCTTAACATATGCTAAAATGTATGATACTTAAATATGTGACTGTTTTGCTATGTGCACCTTGCTATGTATATTATAAATGATTCAATAGCTGACACAAATCAAACTTAAGATGTACAAGTAGGTGAGTCTATGAATTGAATTTTTGAAAACAACTTGACCTAGTTCAATAACCACTTTTTATTTCAATAACAAATCAAAAAACCACCATACATTTTAACAATCAGATATACCTCACAAACTATTGCAAAATCAGAATAAAGTAAAGATTATACTTTGCTAATGGTTTTGATATTCATTAGATTTAAAAAGAATTTGTCCTACCTGGCAATCCATCAACTCCAGGGCCACCATCTTCTCCAGGAAATCCATCGGCTCCCGGCAAACCAGATAATCCATCAAGTCCATCTCGTCCTGAGATATCCAAGTTTATCATATCATGTGACAATAATGTACATTTATAGCTGAATTCACTTAAAATGAAATGCTAAGGAACAAATAACTTTTTTTATGCTTGAAGAAGGCAAACCGGATGAACACCAAAAGCTCCTGATGAGCTTCAACTTTATTTCTCGAATGTAAATGCTCAAATTCATCTATAATTTTTTTAACTCGTTTAAACAGACATTTGCAATTCAAGAAAGTTTTACTGTATTTGAAGTTAAAACAGTTTCAGATACACAGACAGGTCCAGTGTACCAAGTTTTACTGTATTTGAAGTTAAAACAGTTTCAGATACACAGACAGGTCCAGTGTACCGGTTGTTCTTTCAGGTTCTCTCTAGGTCTAGAAGTTGCAATTTTGATTTTCAATTTCAATTGTCTCTTTTTGTTGTTGAATACAGAATTTCATTGAAGTTATTTCAGCAATTATCGTCAAAATATTGGGTTTTAGAAAAAGAATAAACCCACTTACATCAGAATTAATTAATATATTCCATGGTTATTTTCTGTTGGAGATATAGGTGTATATTTCAAAATACAAGTCTTTTTGTCTTATTATCCAAACGTTTTTGCTATTTCCTCTGTGTTTTTTTGCCATTTACAAACAAGTTATTTTTGGGTTTGCTTATTCTTTGAACTGAAACTAACAAGATGTTTTGTTTGTGTAACTGAAAAGTTTTTACTACTGTTTATTAAGGGGAAATTAGGAGATTGACAGTTGTTGATGGTCAATTTTTGTTGAAGGGAGGTATGTTGAACACCATATCTATTGTGCTAACGGCCCTATTCAATGACATCACCTGTTGGGACATAGGTAAAATATGTCTACAACTACAACAGAAGACTGTATCTCTTGTGGTTCCTGCAATTATGAGTAAATAATAAAATTTCACCTGCTGGACCAGGATATCCTAAGCCTATTTCTCCCTTCTGTCCGTCACGACCTGGAGAACCAGGGCGGCCATCCAATCCTCTGAGACCATCCCCTCCTGGGAAAGACAAAAATGTTGTATACAAATTTAGAAATAACGAAATATTTATCACAATCTCACACATTACATATTTATTGAACAATTTATTATTTTTTGTCTTGGATCTCAAGATTAAATGTTGTTTACATTATTTCTTGTGCATGTAGATGACAGCATATTTATATTTATTTTTGGAATATCACTCAATCTTTATGATGAAGTATTGTAGGTAACAATTGATATCCATAAAGCAATTTGTGTAAAACGACAAGACTGTCGTAATACTGTCATACGAATATCAAATTATTTTTTAAATCAATTGTAATTACTGAAAGCTGAACATAAATTCAATCAACAAAGTTTTCTCCTGTATTCTATCTCTGAGGGTGAAACAAAACAGATTAGAAAGAAAAGAATTGCTTGAAACAAAACAAAAACTATGAAAAGATAATTTTTATATAATAAAAAACTAAAGGACAGAAGTTAAAATCAGGTAAAATCTGAATAAGTTTCACCTTGAATCTCTGGAAATATCTTATTACAAACATTATATGGTTTATATCTTACCACTAAGGTAGTTAAAATAAAATCATCTATAATCATCTAAACATCATGTGTGGCATTGTATGATCAATTTGTTTAAAGATTCTATTTTTCAATTAGATGCCACCTAAAGTTTTCATCAAATGTTGAAATTAGTAAATTAACTGTATGAAAAAGATATGGAAACTACAATAAAAATCAAACCATTATCTCCAGCACGACCGGGACCTCCTGGCTGTCCATCCAATCCAGGAAAACCATCTCCACCATTCCGTCCAGGGAATCCATCTTCACCAGGTAATCCATCAAGACCATCAAATCCAGGCGTTCCATCACGTCCAGCAAGGCCATTATCACCAGGCATACCTTGAAAAAAAAAGGAAACAACTGAGCATTGATCAATTCTATAGGGGATTTATGGCCTTGAAGATACTTTTATACTTATAATTTTTGTCTTGATTGAGTTGCTAAGTTTGAGGGGACAACATACGCTCTTCATATTTATATACTCATAAGTTTTTAAATGCATCAATCCCTTTCTTTTTGTTTTCATTATAGAAATTTGAAAGGTAAGGATATTCCAGATAACGAAGCTTATGCTTTAGCTTAAACAGAGTCAATTCTTATTGTTAATTGTTTTTGCATTAGCACACTGCTTTTTACTGTTTTGTGCTTCCCTTTGCCCAGAGGCTGTCTTCTATCCGTCTTCAGATGGTACTCATTATTCAAAGTATAAAAGTGCTGTAGGTAGGATGGTTTGAAATTAGCCCAGATGGCGCCTTTTTCGTCTTCTTTTTCCTTTTCAACCACCAAGGGATCTTAAGCGTGTGCAATGTGCCCATTGGACCTACGTTTAATTGTCTGTCTTCAATTGGACTAGGTGCTTGGTCCTGCCAACCAAGTAGGATCTAGATAACAGGTACAGTAGAAACAGGTTTCAACAAACCTGTCGGGATCAGCTATTTCTTTCATTAAATACATTATTTTGTTGAAGTTATTTTATAGCTATTGTAGTAAAATTAGGGGGGTTGCCAAAATGATAAACCAACTCTAATTAGCTTAAATTAATATATTTCCTGGTTATTTTCCATTGGAGATATAGGTGTACGATCCAAAATCCAAGTCTTTTTGGTCTGATTTTCAAATTTGTTCCTATTTCCTCTGTCTTTTTTAATTCTTTTTGCCCTTTAAAACTCATTTTTGGGATATTATGGGGTCATATCTACTGTACATGCAATAATGGCGCACTTTTTAAAAATGGGAATGAAAATATAACATATTATGAAATCTATTTTGCATGAGCAGTAAGCATATAAAATCAAATCAATCGCATTATTTTATGAAATTAATTTAATGACTTGATGACTGTAAAATAACTTTGAATTAAGTTGGGATTTCTATTTTAAATAGACTGGTTCCTGTCTTTTTCATGACGATTTGTCCATGATTGTTGAATCCATTGTGTCATTGTAATTGAACTCCTGTCTATTTAGGTTTAAATCAATCTGAGATCGATGTGATTTCAATATTTCTAAAAATGAAAATATAACTAATGGTAAACAATTTTAAATTGCTTAAAAATCAACAATGACAAACAAGACAGGACATAAGCTCAAGATAGTGACCAAGGAAGACAAAGAACGTACCAGGTAAGCCAGAAAGGCCAGGATCTCCATTTCTACCATCACGTCCTGGAAGACCAGGTCCTCCATCTCTACCATTAGCTCCGTCTTCACCTGTTACACAAAGTATAGTGTTAGGATTATCTTGAATATAAATCTCTTACAATAAGACTTGTGACACTCCCCATCAAAAGGTTTCACACATCACAAATTTCACAATGTGTTCACATTAAAACACTCTCATGAACATCATGTAGTCATTTCTATGAATAAGGCAGTAAAGTCAAACTCCTGCTAGTTTTTCTGTTAACTATGACCTTAAAAAAAAGCTCTTCTGTCCTGTTAGTAATGAAATCCACATGAATGACACTTTAAAAAGCTTAAACATTAGTTTCTCAATGCAATAAAAAAGTGAACATCTCACTACAGTGCTAAATTCACATGGCCCAAGAAAAGGATTTGAGTAAAAAAAGATTTTCATAGGACACTCCCTTATGACTTTTACAAGGTAGTATCTCAAAACTTAAAAGAGAAACAAGTGGAACCTTTTGACCCAAAGTTTGATAACATCAAGGACATTTCAAATCCTGGCTACGCCTGATTACAAACAACAAATAAATAGACTCTTATTGTTATTTTGTTTCCATATTTTAAGACAAAAAATGACAACTATGTCTACAAAATTAATACCAAAAATCTATGCATTTTTTAAATTTCAAAAAATTTACCTGGTCGTCCTGGGAGACCATCTGGTCCTTCTCTTCCAGGCAGACCTGATTGCCCATCTTTTCCAGTTAATCCTTGTAAACCAGAACGGCCTGGGTTTCCATTTTCACCCTTTTCACCTGGGTAGCCAGGTAATCCTTCATCTCCAGGAAGACCATCAAATCCAGGGGTACCTTTTGTTCATGTAAATCAATAAAATAGTGGCTGATGAATTAAAAAAGTTTAAGTAATGACATAAATACTTCCAATTGTAAGCTATTAAATGACTTACAACAAATGCTTTTAAGGCATGCAAAATTGAGCATTCAATTCTAGATTTTTTAAATTCATTACAAAATCAACTCATCCGTATTTTAAGTATTTTCCTACTTTTATGCTTAACGAATTAACAGAAGAATTTCATATAAATTATGAGGTTGTTGTAAAAATTGTTTCTAAAGAAACAGTATGAGTGTCCTTAAGAAAAATACACACTTGAGTTGGCTTAGATGATTGTATCAAGGTAAAAACACAAACTGCCTACCTGTTAGGCTCTATCGTGTTTAAAATTTTTTTTTAATCAATTTACAGTACAAATAAATGTAATCCCATAAAAATCTATGTTCAAGCCTAACTTGGATGCTACACAGAATTTTTTACAATTAATTATTTGCCTAAAACTTTATGACCCTGTGCATATTTACTGAGGAGGCCACGACGTCTTAACTGGAAAGATGTTTATAAAACCTTTATTTTATCTCTGAGAAGGCTTATGTGAAGCTAATCATACAGTATTCAAAGTATCACTGAAAGATGTCATATTGTCTTATTTAAATAAATCAAATAAGTTTTGTTACCATGGATCCTTGGAAACAAATCTTAAGATGCAGCAGAGACTACTTACCTGGAGCTCCATCAACACCGGGGTAACCTCTAGGACCAACACCACCGTCCAGACTCAAACCTGGTAGTCCGGGTTTTCCATCTCCTCCAGAGCGCCCAGGAACACCTGACTCACCTACAGATCAAACAAGGGGGAGTACATTTTAAGCAGATGTAGTTAGTTCATCCAATAATGTGGTTCTTATTTTGGGGGCCCTGTAGCCCAGTAGGTAGCAAGTCAGAGATCCCGGGTTCAATCCCATGAGATGCCATTGCATATTTTGGGTAATGATTTGTCTTGTTGAGCTAAAGTACTGAAATACAGCCAAACTTGTTTATTTAGTTATTAGTTTAGAAATGTGTTTCATATTCATATACTTTTTTTATCAGTTGAGCTAGTAAAGACAATCTTGCAAATTTGTCCTTAACCAAACATCGATTTTTGACAAATTCTATTGTGTCTTTTAAAAAAAATATAATAATCATTATGATTTAATAAGTATGACGATTTTTTGTTATCTCTTTGAAGATCTCTTTGATTGATGAATGACAATGTCATTGTTTAAGAGAATCCTCTATGAGAAAATATATTTAAAATAGCTCTAAACCTCTAGATTATAATATAAATATATTGGCTTTTAAGGCATCTAATATTCAAAATCACCCTAATCAGGACCAACCTTGATTCTTTTTTACAAGACATGACAAAAACTGAACTCAGTAACAATACTTCACATCATGAAATGTCCCGAACAAAATTATACACTACAGTCAACCCCCACTACAGTGCCATCCACTACTACACAAAAAAGTCATACAACACGGCCGAGTATCGCCATCATACCTTTCGTTTCTTGACACAACATGACCTTACGTTATTGTCACTTTGGCCTAGCGCACTTAATAGTCAGAACCTGTAGGGGGTTTGACTGTATGTAAATTACTGACCCTTCTCGCCGTCGAAGCCTGGCAGTCCACTAAGACCAGGATATCCTTCCTCACCAGGAACCCCAGGTTGACCATCAGCTCCTGGGAAGCCTGGCTCTCCAATCCTGCCTGGGAATCTATCAAATGCTGGCACTCCTACGCGACCTTTTAGACCCTAGTAAGAAATAAAAATAAAAAGCATTAATCCTTCATGAAATAAATTGGGGGGGGGGGGGGTCTACAAAATAGTGAGTGAGTGAGTGAGTTAAGTAGATTTCGCAACACATGAAGGTCATATGAAAGGTGAGTCCCAAATTAGTCTCGATTAAGGACTGTAGTCCAGAAGAGAGTGGCAACCAACATGAGTCTAACAACTAACAAAGCAGATGAAATGTGACTCTTAGCCATGACTATTTAAATACACTGAAACATTTTTCAAAATTCCGAAATCTTTTAATGTCTGACATGTTTTGCAGTTAAAATAATTCATACAGATATTGTTTTCTCATATTTACAGGAACTGACAGCTAAATCTATCCTTCCAATCTGTTATCTTGCATATATCATGTAAAAAACTTATTGAAAATGAGGAATACAATTAAATAATTATCTTTTATAAAACAAATAATATTGAATTACCTTTTTTAAATTATTAACTGATGACAGTATCTTTTGATTAGATCAAAAGTGTAACAAACAACTTATTTAGGCATTCAAAACACATTTGATTGAACTATCATTTTACTTCTCATTGAAACTAGACTATGAATTTAACATCACCCTTTATTTCTAAGGTTGCAAAGATGCTACTGACCTGCAATCCTGGACGTCCGGGTCTTCCACTGTCACCAATTGCACCCTTTAAGCCTGGTAGGCCAGGAAGTCCATCATTACCAGAATATCCAGGGTATCCCTTGGGTCCTCCACGACCTTGAGAACCAGGGCGGCCATCGCGTGAATCCTCACCAACCATACCCTTGGATCCAGGAAAACCAGACAAGCCAGGTTCACCAGACAATCCAGGCAAACCTAAACATGTGAAAAAAAGTTTATTAAAGCCAAAGACTTTAACAATGTTTTAAGTGTTAGCACATGGGTAACATGGCATAATAATCTTTTTCCTTGATCACTTTGGGACAATGCCAACAGCTACTGTGCACCTAAATCCTAAATCCTAGGTATGAGTTGAACACAAAGTGATTGAGTTTGTTTGTTTGTTTTGTTCACAAACTGATTGAGTAATAAGCAATGTTGACTTTTCAGAAAATAAGTGTGTCTGAAACTGCATAATCAGAAAGAAAGAAACTTTTCCACTCAAACATAACGAATGTGTGTACCTGAAACTCCAGGGCTACCAGGCTCTCCATCATATCCAGGCGTACCATTAGGACCAGGATCTCCCTTTGAACCTCCTCGACTGCGGCCTTGATCACCAGGTTCACCTATAACACACAGACAAAGTAATATTTTACAAGTAAACAATAAATTAAGCAATAGTTTAAAGACAAGTACACATCATAAGACTAATAATCATAATGATGAAATGAAAAGGTCAAAGAAAAGGCCGGATCAACATCATCACCTCTACAAAAAGCCAAGCAAGTGAATAGTGGCAGCAAATATGGTTCAACCAACGTTCTATCAGACATGGGGGAATGTCCCCCCCCCCCCCTTTGCGGTCCAAATTGCTTTAAATTTGCAACATTTCACAGCCATTGATTTGACAACAACCAACTTTGTCCCCACAGTTCTTTTCAAAATCCTGGCTACGCACCTGACTCATGACATTATGAATGGTGAAGTCTGAGTCAATCTTACTTTCTATTTGCCACAGAAATTGTCAATGTTTCACAACTAAGCTTCATATATTTATTAATTATGTTACATCTCTGTTCAATGAGGATGTTTTCACACATTCTATAAGTGCATTACAATATTTTTTTGCAATTTTAATTCAATATTAGTAATAGGTGAAGAAAACTGACTTCTCTGGCCTCAAAGCCAAACTCACCAGTAAGTCCTCTTCCACCTTGCAGACCATCTAATCCAGGAACTCCAGCAATACCCTTTGCTCCCTTGCGGCCAATCATATCTGGTCCGTTTTCTCCCTTATTTCCAGGCTGACCGGGGAATCCAGGCAGACCATCCAAACCATCATCACCAGCCATACCTCCTTCACCCTAATTATGAATAATATCTTCCTTTTAACAAAATGTAAATGTGTTTTTTGGGCAGAGTTTAAGGATTTACAAATTTCCCTAAATGCAACTGTATCCCAAAATTAACAGTCTCATGGGGGGGGGGGGCATGATAGTAGAGCGGTTAGGATACAACACTGCTAAGCCAATTTGAACAGAGGTCATATGTTTGATCCCCATTGTAGGAGGACTTTTTTTTAACATCAACGTTTGTTAAAAAGTAAAAAGTAAACAGACATCTTATGTGGGGTTGGTGCATACAGCACATGAGAAAATATTTGTTTTCATACAGACATGCCCCCCTCCCCTTATTCCTAGTGGGAGCCAGGGTCTAGCCTCAAGTCCTATCTAAGTCATACAATAGGTTAATTGGACACATTAGAGATTCCTTGGTGGTCAGAGAGCAAAGGAAATTTATGGAAGCACAGTATAAACAGGGCACAAATTCAAAAACAAAAAGTCAGTTTGCTAAAAAATAAATGTGTTGAGCAATAATTTACACAAAATAAGTCAACTCACCAAAGGTCTTTTTTGTTCAAGTCAATAGCCAGCAAAAAATAAAACAAATTGCGTATTATCAAAAATATCTACAAAAAGTATGCTTAACAAAGTGTGTAAAATTATTTCTCTGATGTACAAAATTTAATAAATTTCATATAAGACATTTAACTCAGATTAGGATTTGGTGAAGAAATATTGACTTACCGGAATACCTGGGTTTCCAAAGAGTCCTGGAAGACCTCGTTGTCCAGTATTTCCCATTGAACCATCAATTCCAGGCATGCCTGGGTATCCAATGTCGCCCTTCTCTCCTGTCCTGCCACGGGGGACATCACCAATTGGAATGTTCTCTCCAGGCGCTCCTTTGACACCATCCAAGCCAGGATTACCAGGTCGACCAGCATAACCCTAAAATTTCAAAAGATATTAACAATCTTGTGATTGAAGAGTTACTTATGAAATAAAAGCTATTTCGTTTACTTGTCAATCTTACTGACTATTCCCTATTACTTCAGACCATGGTACTGTAGTTTTTTCGCTTGTTACTATTTTTATCTTTGATGTAAGAGTTAAATATAAAGAAGTGTCGTCATAAGGCCCAAATTCCGTTTTCGACTATGAGTAAAATTCTTAACAAATTAACAAACACTGTGATCTGTATAAAATGATTGGAGGAAAGAAGGTAAGCCTGAATAAGAAGGGATATTATTTCCAAGGCTTGAATATTCTGTCATGTAACCGGACAATGACAACAGGCCATAGAGGACCCAAATACATAGATATCTACCTATTTATAGAGTTACACACAAATGTAATGTCATCAAAACGTTTTTCTATATTGCCCTATATAAATTAATTACAATTTGTTCTTATCAAACATAGAAACTTCATTTTGATCACAGACAGACTAATCAAAGACCAAGTTTAATCAAGTCTATATAGTGTTATAAACTGAACAATTATTTTAGTCTTTCAGAGGTAAATCTAGGCTTGGAGATAAGGACATTTGTTATCTTCTTTTGGAGAGAACTTACAGGCAGTCCGTTGAGACCTGAGGGCCCTTCATTTCCTGTTTCACCAACATCACCCTTGAATCCTGGAAAGCCATCAGAACCAGGTCTCCCTTCTTCACCTATGAGAATAGATAAGACATTCTTCTAATTCGAAGGATCAACTATAAATGCACAGATGAGGACAAATTTTATGGTCTTCATTAACATGCAAAATAGTTCCATAAAGTTGAAGAGTTGGCTGCTAATAAAATAAGAAAGCAACATTAATTTTCAAAACAGAAATCATTTTGTTTACACAGAATCAAAATGTTCACATTTTGTTTGAATTATGTAACCATGCAGTATTCATTGCTATTGTGACAGAAATTCATTATGTGCAGAGAATTAAAAGTGTCCCAGAGGTCACTAAGGTAATAGTCTCAATCACTTACCTGGGTATCCACGTTCACCTTCGTTTCCTTTCAAGCCAGGTATTCCAGGTGGGCAATAACCACAGTCTTCACCCTTAAAACCTTGCAAAGTAATAAAGAAAAACAATTGTCAACATTCAGCCAACATCTTTGTGAAAATAATGAAAATAATCTCATGCGTCTAGATTAAAAAAGTGTCCCTACCCAGTGACAAAATTATATTTCTCATTATAATCTAAGAATTGCCATCTCTGTAAAAGTAATACCAGTTCATCAAGACTTTCTTTTTAACACAGAAGACATTAAGACAGAGGACAGCAAAATTATCAGTAGGTGAACAACAAAAAATGCAATTTTAAAAATTAAATTCACAATCAGCAATCTAAAGGATAGTAACCATTGGTGAAAATTTAGCTGTTTTGAGGTAACCTTACATGATAAACTACTGCATCTACCACCTTGAGACATTGCTGCTCTCTAACAAGCAACGTTCCATTTTGTTCTCCTTGCCTCACTGCTACCTCATTATCCTTGCAATATGATTGGTTAATCACAGCATTTGTTAATCTGTGTCCAATGACTGCATCCGCGTAAGGCAGATTTTTACCCCTGACTCAAAATGAGCCTCTGTGATTGCTGCTCTTTGAAGCCACTCTTCTTGTGTATGTGTAGCAGAGGGCAGATCTCTGCCTCACCAAGATATATGCTTAACTTTAGTATCAATGAAGGAGAGGTAACTATTTCAAAGGGTAGTTTCATGTTATGAAAAGCTATTTTGCTGAGCTTTCTTTCAGAGATGAGAGCACATCCCCAAAAAATCCTGAATTTTCATTTTTTAAAGAGAAATAACAATGTTTGAGTATTTCTATGACATTGTTTATAGATATTTTCTTTTAGAAAAATCCTTATATCCTGATGAATCCAGAAAATCATCTCTGTTCCTTGCATGTGACAGTGCCATGAAAAGTTAATTTGTATTGTTGATCATTGTATTGTATGAGGGTATTATAAGTTTCACATTTAAATATACCCTAACAATTTATATATTCTATGACATACCATCTTCACCAGCTCTTCCAGTTATTCCATTAACACCTGGGACACCCTCATCACCACGGTCACCAGGAAGTCCAGAATAACCTGGCACGCCATCAATGTCCAAAGCGATACCAAATGCTGCAGGTCTTCCAGGTCGACCATCATCTCCAGGATAACCATTTTGACCAGGCAAACCATCAACACCAGGCCATCCTTGCTCTCCTCTACGTCCTACAACATCTTCTCCAGGTGCTCCTGGCAAGCCTGATGGTCCTGACAAGCCTGGTAAGCCAGGCCTTCCGTTTTCACCGGAACCGCCTTCGGGTCCTGGAGAAAAAAAAGGAATTTTAAAATGTTGTGTTCAACAGACTTTTTACAATATATAAAAATAACTTGCTCCAAAACAGTAGCAAATAAAGAATGAACATGAGAGACTGTTCTTTTATTTAATCAGCAAGTACGGGGGAAAAGGGTCTGAAAGTTTTATATTTTTTACTGACAGGAGAGGTGTCCAGCCAGTTTCTGACATCATAAAATGAATCTGGCAAATCCATAGAAATATGAACCAAAAATTAAAAATTTCTTTTGTGTATCTCCACAGATGCTGAAGATGACATCAGAATGTCGAAAAGTTTAAAGATTAATCAAGAATTTTCAATACAGCAAATGAAATGAACATTGTTGGCTCCATCATTGTACAAAAATTGAATTTTCAAAAAATGTAAAGAAAACTTACTGTTGTTTTTTGTGTGGAGATAATACACATTTTATATGATATTACTTTATTATTAATTGTACTATGAAAGGCACTGAAATGGTTAAAGAATAATTCTTTAAAAAATAAAAATAATTGGCCATTTCATCCTTTATATACTATAGCTTGAAACTTAATGTGCATTTTGAAAAGAAGAGTCACAAACTGTTTGTAAACTATCTAAGGAAAGAGTCCCTGTATTTTTCCAATGCAGACATTTTGCCATACTACATGTACTGACCTGCAACGCCCCTGTCTCCCTTGACTCCTTCACCAGGGGCTCCCTGAATACCAGGTAAACCAGCAAAACCAGGTCGACCAGGCAGTCCAACTGCTCCAATCATGCCAGGCACTCCTTCAGCACCTGGAACACAGATATTACACACATTGAGAAATTCTGTTGTTTTTTTTCAGTAAAAGAACTTAAATCAGTTTAAACATCTCATATACAGAATTAAAATAAATGTTATGAGTTTTTCAAAGATTTAAATTTTAAAAGTTTCAGATCTAAAGAATTAAGGGTTCTGCGGAGCCTGTAACACAGATCACAATTTAATTCAACTTTATTTGAAAAGGGTGACATTTTGGCATTGCTGCCACTCTTACAATTGCCCTTTGATAAGGTTAACAATAAAATAAACACAAGAGTTAAATAAACACAATAGTTAAAACATGTATGAGCAAGGTATTAGGTGGTGATTTACAAAATGATGACTACTCATACTGTTTTTTTTAGTGGCGAGAAACCCAGGGTAGGCACCTGGCTGAGCCCCTTCTT
>JAUUEB010202969.1:0-13801 GCA_032362205.1 Clione limacina | reverse complement strand
AAAATTCTGAAAAAATCAGAGAGTGTTTTCTAATGTAACCTCACACAAAAAAAAGGTAGGCTTGATTTGAGAAAGTTGGGGGAACAGATGCACCCTAAAGTATTGTTCTTTTACTGCTCAATGGCATTGCTGATCTTGAGCTGATGTCATGCTTACTGGATACCTCTTATGCATAGAACTCATACATCACATAGTGTTTGCTAAGGGGCTTATCCAGGACTTGGTCTCCCACTTCTCCTTCTATCCATGTAACATTAAATGTTACTGTAATTTAGGGGGCAAAGAAGTAATAAAGTTGTCCAAACTACAACCCATGTGAACTATTGTTGTAACTTAATGTTCAAGCTATTTATAGTATCATCGCTAAGTTTTGGCCTATATTTATAGTTCAAAATTAAGAATGACAGTTTTTGTTGACACAATTTAAAATATTTACACAACTATGTACAAGAGTTATCTTTGATAACACATAAAAAAGTGAAAATATAAACATAACATTGGCATTGGGTATACGGCTTGTTGCATTAAAACATAATTGAAGGCCTTGATTTTTGCTTCTCGGATAATTTTAAAGCTCATGATGAAGAAGCTCGAATGATGGTGCTAACGATGGTTAACAAAGAAGCACACTCTATAAAGAACGAGGGACTGTAACGGTTCACAGATGCTTTTTTCATCATTTTAATTTGAATTTTTTGAGTGAAATGTGACACATAAGTGTTAGAAATGGACTTCAAAACTTTAAACTGCATTTCATACTTCACTTGAGATTGATACATACGTATTTTATGCCATTTCGATTTTCTTCTGGTAGTTTAATCGTTCAACGCAATGAACATACCTTTGAGAAAGAAACCGTATATCAATATAGTGTATATGGATGACCGAAAGCCCCCCCCCCTTGCCAACTCTTTATTAACTGTTGAAACGATACCATATTTATACATTTAATAATTCATATCTTTTGTATACTACACCGTTTGCAGAAACAAAATATCTTGATTTTTTTGGTGCGTGGCGTAATTTAGTTAGGTCTTGCAAAGAAATAACGTTATATCTTGAGCGGAATAAAACAAATCATATCTATGTTCGAAGGTTCCTACCTCCTCCGGTCAATACATTATTCATCGTTGTATTAATTCAAATCTTGGTATAAAAAACAAGTGATATTTCTTTTATATGACCCCACTAACAGAACTTTAATAACATGATTTATGGAGTAACATAACATTACATAAAGGGGTACAATTACAGCTTATTGAATAAAGAAAAGATAACAGTAGCTTAAATGATTTGCTTCATCATGGCCTTAGTAATCAAGACGTTGGATATATATCAACGGTATAATATACAACGGTTATTTCACGTTATGCATACACAATTTAGTGTCATTTCAACCAATAATAAAGAATTGGCAAGAGTACCCTATATGCATCTTTACGCCACGCACTTAATAAACAAGATATTTCGATTCTGCAAATATACAAAACATTAATTTTTCAATGTGTCAAATATGGTATCATTTCAACATGAAATACATAATTGGCAAGGGGAGTGTGTGACTTCTTGCTACTCCTCAATAATATGATCGAAAACGTTTTTGTGGCATCTATGCATGGACCCGAATCTGTACATAAAAGACCAATGACTTGCAAACAGCATCGTGTTTTTCATATCGTTGGTTACACCACTGTACTTCGAGTATAAGTAAATAACATCCCAATTGAATATTATTGCACGAAACATCTGCGTCCTGCAAACGTTGAACAATGTACATAACCAGATGCGTAGCCAGTGGGACATGGGGGAATGTCCCACATCCTTTCTCGAGATCAAAACTGATCTAGACTTGCAAAATTTAGGTTGCTTGATGTCTACGCAATCCAAGAAATCCTGACCACGCGCCTATACACGGCCAGTACATTTAAGTGGTTCTTGTTGTGTAAATTATTTACCTATTTTTGAAAGGTTGTCTACAGCTCCATAAGTCCATTATGTCAAAAGTTAATTTTTGTTCACGAACACTTAAAGAACATTAATAAAAAAAAAGTTTAATGTATAACACAATCAAAGGAGATGATTTTATCCATCTGATTCATACAATCTCTGAATCATTTCTTGTGCCCGGTGAGCACTATTTCAAACATGCACGAATGCTTCCCGGGATTTATGGCACAATTTAATGTGTTTTCTTTCTTTTGGCGTTCAGTATTGTATCAGGCTTTGTTATAGCTTTTCCAATTTGAGGATTTCAATAATTGTCTGTGCACGCTTTGGGTTAGCTACATTGCCTATAATCAAATTGTATTACCATGAACATGGTAGTTTAATAACTGACGGTCAGCTTCGGACAAACGTTGGTCAACCAATGGTACACGGCAATTTGGTATGTCAATACATCCTGCTGGAGTCTTCAGCCTGAAAAAATGAAAAAGTAAATGATGACACATTATTAGTTATGATGTTCTTTAAAACAATACATCTTTCAATTAACCTTAAAAAGAAAAACCTTTTCGTCTACAACTTGAATGTTAATTCGTGAGTTTGTTCATTCGTCAAAACATCCTTTATACTGTTTAAAGATGTGTGTTATTTAGAGTGTATATCTATATGTTTGAAAAATATCTTGGCACACCCGCGACACAGAATTCGAGCTTAGTACGCCGACAAGGCGCTGTGGTAACGAGGTCAGCGTACTTAGCTCACATTCTGTTTGGCGCATATGGGTGCGCAGGTTCAAGTCCCGGATGTGCCGAGATATTTTTCAAACATATTGATCGAAAGGTTGGTTCTAACCTTCTAAAGGCAATGTGACGTTCAAGAAAAACAACTATCTATAGTGTATATCTTTTATTTACGCTCAGACGGCCGGTCAAATGTAAAAGTCCAACTATAGAGCGAAGTATGGTCACGTGTTTGAATCCCAGTCGGGTCATATTTGATTATTTTAAAGTTGAAAATTGCATGTGACGCCTGAAATTAGAGATTAGTGCAGGGACTGGTCCGCCCGAGTTCAGTATACTGTGCATCTATAGAATAACAAGTAGTTCTACGCCATACATCAATTGTGTGGACACCACGTAAACTGTTCTAAGTATTATTACCACTCGTATAGCATTCCATGTATTGATAATCAACTTAGCATTAAGTAACATTTCCATTTTGCTTCTAGAAAGTAATACAGGATATTAATCAATATGATATTTGCTCCTTATCTATTAATCTAATCATTCTTTCAGTTAATCATTTATTCAGTAGCTGATTATTTATGTTTTCATTCGTCCTTTCAATCACGCTAGAGGAAAACTACGGGTGACAGAAAATATAGCTGTACCTAATGTATTCAGAGCCTGCACTGCCGTATTCACATGGGACAACATTTGAATCAGGATTGTCTTTCACTCTTGCAGACTTGGCCGATCTTTGCGTAAGAAGGCGGCTTCTTGCTGAGAACCTAAAATAAGAAAAATAAAAATTGCAATAAGATTGATGTACATTTTAACGAGAATGATGCATCTTTTGTATATGTATCTTTACGTTGTAGTATGGTACCGTTTAATATGGTATGGTATGGTTTGGTATGGTATGGTATGGTATGGTATGGTATGGTATGGTATGGTATGGTAAGGTATGGTATGGTATGGTATGGTATGGTATGGTATGGTATGGTATGGTATGGATGGCATGGCATGGCATGGTATGGTATTATCAACACATATGCTATACTAAGCTAGGCTAGGCTAGGCTAGGCTAGGCTAAGCCTTGCTATGCTAGGCTGCTACGTCTGCTAATGATGATGCTGCTGTTGTTACTGTTGTTGCTTTTGTGGCACTTGATGTTTATGTCGCAGTTGTATTTGCCGCAGCAGTAAGTAGAAGTAGCAGTAGCAGTAGTTTTAGTAGTAGTAGAAGTAGTAGAAGCATTAAAAGCAGTAGAAGTAGCAGTAGCAGAAGATGAATCAATAGCAGTTTTTTTTTGCAGTAGCAGAATCAGAAATAGTAGAATCAGTAGAGTAGGTAGTGGTAGAGGGCATTCCAATTATACAAATAGTTGAGGGGCCTTACATTTGACTGTAAATGTATCTAGTTTTTCTATTTTCCTTCTATACTTGCCTTAACTGGGTACAAACTCGTGTACTGAACACTCCATAGATCAATGGATTTGCAGCTGAATTTAAAGGTGCAAGACTCTGAACAAAAGTTATGACCTTCATCATCCCAGGGTTCAATGGTAGCAGTTGATACACCTGGCACAGGTTGAAGATGAAGTATGGGCTCCAACACAGAATGAAAACTAGATAGACAAACAGAAAAATGTGAGCATGTTTCATGAGCCGTACCAGGAGAGAGGCAACATAAATATTTCTTAGATACACAGCTTGTTGAAAATGATAACATAAATAGAAAGCAGATATATTATGCATTAAATTTCTAGCTATATTAAAAATGAACTTATGAATGGATGACACATATAGAAAAAACGAATATAGATGTATACAAACTACTTAAACTAGTCTATCAACTATGTATAAATAAACAAATATAAATGTTACATAAAATCATTTAGATCGGACAAAGGTACAAGCTGAGTAGTACTTTTTTGGTGGAACATTCCACGGTTGAATTACCTTGCGTATGACTATAAGTCAAATGCAAAAAGACAAGTATTTTAGACTGAGTCGTTACAAATACTTTATCAATATCGTGTTCAATTTAAGACAAAAACATTGAACTCAGACTGACAGGAGCACTTAAAAACTATAGCAACCCGAGAACCAGTAGCGAGCGTAAATGTTCTTTCTTTATGTCATGTGACGTAATCCGTGATGTAGTGTGGTCTCGGAGTTCCACACGATCAGTATAAAATTCGCAGCTTGTAAACAAAGGAATGTCGTTACTTGATTCTCTCTTTTTACTACGTAAATATTTTCTGCCATCCATCTATTTATTTATCCATAGGACCATACGATAGACGTATATGTACTGACTAATCTAGATGGATCAGATTTTTATATTTTACCGATGAAGGCACAATTGCCACTTTTCTCCTTGTGCTTGCATAGTGTATATCCTCACAACAATAGTTACTACACTCGCTGGAATAATACACGGTGTAAATAATATTAGCAATGATATCTATGTATTTTTTCTTCGGAGTTACAGTGGTTGAATGTAGAACTTGAAACAATTGTTAAACGCAAATGCTGAGTTTTTGTTCAACAATTGTCTCAGAGTTACACATTCCACACTGTAACTCCGAAAAACGATACAAACACATGATTGCGTAAATTACTCATGGTCGAAATCTGTTTTCGAAAGAGAAAAAACGTAGTAAAATGGAACAAGCGCCAATTATTAATATGTTGAAATAGCTAAGGAATAAGTATATTAATAAGTAAGTTAGTGCAGTTGCCGTGTAACTAACCCCGTTGTGGTAACCATAATAATCTACTAGCAAATTGAATTACACGTTCATCTAGTTTTTATTGTTCTCTATGTAATTGAGGTTTCTCTATTTATTTTCCCTTGCTTCTGTTGTTTTTGTTCCGGACACGACCGATATTTCCATTCTGTTAATGGATTTCGTCTTTTTAAACGTAATATTATTATGTGTTTTTATCATTTTGCTGTTGTTTTGAAAACGTGCTGGAAGCAATATTCCTTGTTTGATAGATGTATTGACGGATGCTTATTAAATTGTTTCCCCTGAAATTATGTGTTGAATTTTTCTATAACGTCATTATATTCCAACGTGTTTTACCAACTCGGTGAGAAGACATGTCTTAGTAGGCTTTATATGAACAATATTTTCTCGTCTTTTAGCTTCCATTCATTTTCAGTCACTGACCAATGTCGATATCTATTTTTGTAATAATATATGATTGTAAGAACAACCCTCACACATAAAATGAGTGTATTGATTTGTTTCTATCGTGTCTACTTGGTGCCGGAAAAATCAAATCCAAAACAGTAATCTACATAAAGCCAATTGATCGTCTGTGGTTGTGTCTGTTTGTGGCAATAGGATAATAGCTGTAGACTCAATCGACTCTACATTTTTGCATTGTTTTTAGATATACCCGGATGTGCAGTTTAGCTTTTCGTTGAAATTGCTTAACTGGAATAAATGTGTTCGCTTTTCATTCTGTTCTGCACCCTTATGTTTTGATTTCCTGCCGAAACTTTGGTCTAAATCTAGCACGTGTTTCCGGTATCACTAACGCTAAAATATTCTCGAAAAAAACGCTATTTCCTGTTTCTTTATTCAAAGCCAATGTGCAAATCTAGATGAAACATAATTTTATTCCAGTGAGTGTTTTAAACCTTTGTTCACTTCATGTTTTTTTAATTGTTTGGTAGAATTGCAGAGTCATATCTATGGTTTTCTAACAGGGGTTGGTTCATAATAGCGCAAAGCGCTCCGTGCCCCCGTACCTAAGGTTTGCAGGAGGGGTATCTTCGGTTTTTATTTAATTATTTATAAATTGTTGAAACAATACCATATTTTGCACCGTTAATAATTCATATCTCTTGTATAATATACCGTTTACAGAATCAAAATATCTTGATAATAATTCATGTAACGAATCATAGAAGGAACTGGTGTCGAGATTTACAACGAAAAAACACAATATCTTGAACGTAATGAAAATAAATCGTGTCCATATTCGAAGGTCCCTATCCCCTCTCGTAAGTTAACTATCTATCGTTGTATTAAACAAAATGTTGGCATACATAGAACTCATATGTCGTTTATATGAACTCGTTTACATAATTTGAATAAAGTGTTTTTTAGTAACAGAATAATACACAATGGGGTACAATTACAGCTATTTGCATACAAAATAACCGTATCCTAAATGCTCCGTTGTGCCATGCCCTTAATGATCAAGATGTTGTAAAATTGTATTATTTCAAGAAATAGTTAAGAATTGTTATGGGGTGGTTGGGACAAATTCAAGATAATACGTTGTTTCCTTGTAAAACCTGACAACATTACCTTCTATGTGTCGTTATGCCACGCCCTTAATAATCAGGTATTTTGATTGTGCAAACGGTATGGTATACAAGACATATTGATTATTAAATGTGCAACATGTAGTATCATTTCAACATTTCATAAAGAATGGAAAGTGGGGATGGGAGTTTTTACCACCCCTATATTTTAACAATGACCAGGTAAGTTCGGGTTTTTTTCCTTCTTGTGTCATACAAGGTTTCCAGGACACAGCCAGGTTTTGATGTAATATACCATATGTTTTTATATTTTTGTAGCGTAACCAATAGTTTTTTTGTGAGCCAATGTCTCATAAGCATCCTATTGTGAAAGGTTCTTCTCTATGATCTCTCATACACATTATTATCAAGCTTAAAAGTGTATTTGTTGAACAAGTATGATATTAATAATATTGAATTTCTGTCCGGCAAAACGTCATAGTTAAACTTAAACCCTTAAACTCTGCCACTGGCTAGATTTAAAAAAAAAACTCGCACTTAAGCATGAACGTATCAAGATTTTCGAGTCAATTATACATTTTGTCCAAAAAACATTATAATTTATGATAATGACGCTATTTATAACTTCAAATGAGATCTAACATTTGCTTCGCAGGAACTCACCGAAAACAATAAGGAATGTCATCTTGATGGTGCGCACTTTTGCTTTGTTCAGTATACCTCCGGTGCTGGAGTTTCGGTGTTCCCGGAAAGGCTCTTAAATACACAATACAGAAGCTATGAATACAATAGATTGTCATATATGGTTACACTAGCAAACGATAACTTATTTTAAGACAATATACATAATCTTAAACATACACATAATAATATACATTCTTGAAAGTAATATTTCTATGAAAGGCAACAGACACACTTTTTAAAGAAAATGGAGGAATTCAGTTCGGCCAATTTCAATTATTTACATGTAAAAAACCCGAAAAAAATATTTAATTGAAATCTCTCAAGAAAGAAAGGTTCAAGTTAATTATAACATTTGACGTAATTCGAAAGAAAGCACTCTTGATGTATCCAGGCATCAAATATAAGCTTTCCAGGTCATCTGCAGGCTTCCTTTTTAACCAAATATTCCCTACCATATGAGTTAAATCATAAATTATATCCAAACCGTTGCTATTGTAGAAATATATATGTTAATTATCAAGCATTGCCTTAATAGATAACGTGCATATTCTTAAAATATCAACGGTTTATACAAAAATAGACAATGGACATATTCTTAAAAAGACAACGGGCATATTCGCAAAAAGTAAACGGAAATATTTTTACGCAGCAAAAGCTGAATTTTCAAATAAACAACAGATGCATTATTGAATAGACAATATAATATTCATGAATAGAAAACAATAGATATGCAAACAAAATTTAATATTGGTTTCCTACAGTATATAAACAAATATCCCCTGGATAAAGTTAGTTGTTTATGGTTGAAGTCATCTAATCTACCTCCGTTATTCTCTGAGTGATTATTAGAGCATGCTGTGCGTTTATTGTTTGGTTCTTCTATGGCACTGTCATACCCAGAATATTCTACAGACCAAAAAGCCCCCTTTGTATTTTACAAGTTAATATAACTAAAGAAGGATCTAGTCATTTGAAACTGAGTAGCAGTTTGATTTTTACGGGTTCGAACCCGTGTTCAGTTGGTTTGATTTTATACTCCTACTAAAAAAAGTAATTTCGCATTTTTTTTAGTTGCATTATAACGCCATTAAAAAGCCTCGAATTTGTATAGCTGCATAATAAACAGTTTAGAGGCTAAAGGAATAGACGTCAAAAATTGTATACATTATATGCCTTTGCTGATCATATATTATCTCCTACCTCTGTCTGTCGAATCTTCCTGCTTTTTCTTCATCTTCTTAGACAATTTGTCGGTAATGTTATCTAAACTGTTATTGAAGATGATGACGATAATAGCAAGATAGCACACCAATATGATAATGGCAGGAATGATGAACAGAGAAATGGCGATCAGTGTGACGTAGATCTGAAAGTAATAACAAATGGATACACTAATTCATAACTTTTCAAATAAAAATAAACCTTAGTGACTTGTTAACTTACAATAAAAAGTGTGTAATTGTATTAGTTTTGTGTTTGTTCACTATCGGTTTGAAAAAAGGATGTTTTAGTTAATCCACTGACTTTAAATATGTAAACTTCTTAAATAATCAGTTTTTTATACAACCACTTCCGTGTTTCGATACGAAAGAAAAAAAACATGTTAGTGAAAAGTGAAAACTTTTGACACTTCTATAATGTTTAGACGATGAAAAATTATCTCATACAAATAATATACTCCGAAGATTAGACAAGTTAACATATTATCATCTGTGAGTGTGGCTGATGTCAGTATGCTGTAAAGAATTATATTTTCTTTTATACCAAGTACTCATTATTTCTGTAACAAACTAGTTATGCTAAAAGTATGAGCACAAGTGTCTTGAGAATATACAAATGAAGCCGTCCTGATTGTCTTCGCATGCATTAATGACTGACACGATGTCATTAGCTACGAATAGCCTTCTTTACTTTTATGGTAAATGCTTTCAAAAGAATATATAGCAACAATTCCCATAATAAAACTGGCACTAAACCCTTAACGAGAATATGAACGGACAAAACCATCATAAATTGAACCATACACGGTGAATGGTTTTCTGAATGAGACGCTGATTTTCAATTTACATAATCACTCTCATCTGATGTATTGATTATCACGGATAGATGAATGCAGTCGTAAACTGGTCAAGTTGTGCAACGGGTCGTGCCGGAGGTTTCATTGTTATCGTTAATAACCAAGGACACGTCAAGAATCAAGGGAAATAACGAGCAAGTTTCAAAAGCATCAGCTAACTTCATACACAATGAGGCTGAGATGTTGAAGCAGGAGCGAAGTCAGGTTTTGAAAAAGGGCAGCAACTTTAGTTTGTGTTAATTCAATGGCTGCAAAATGACAGAAACAGTTGAAGTAATAATGGTGCAAACTATAGCATTTGGCTTTCAAATAGGGATGAGCATTCCTCACGAATGGCTACTCGTTGTGTTGAAGCGAGAAGCAATTTAAGATGATCATCTGAATAAAAACAATCATCTTTACTGATAT
Source organism: Clione limacina (assembly GCA_032362205.1). Lineage (NCBI taxonomy): Eukaryota > Metazoa > Mollusca > Gastropoda > Pteropoda > Clionidae > Clione > Clione limacina. The sequence continues at coordinate 3,676 of JAUUEB010202969.1, read as the reverse complement.
CCTTGATGGGCTGCCCTATCACACAGTCTGGATTGGACAGCCATGGCGCAGTCAGACGCGAGACTGGTCAACATATTTGAAACATAAACATGTAAGCAGTTGTAAATAACATTTTTTCATCCGATGCTTTTTATTTATGCTGAGCGTATATTTGTTTTCGTAGACATGATGTGTTTTGGTTTGATGCGAATACAATATGCACTTTCTTAATACCAAGGTTATATAAACAAGTGTAGGTTCCTTGAATAGCTTGGTCCGTACGCCGAAGCCGCAGAGTTAGTGGGTAAGGACACTAATGAGGCTGACTCATGAATGTTTTTGTTCAGAAATCTTTATTATCCAAATTCTCAGCTTAAAAATCCTTCTTCAGGATGAAAGAGTAATACGAAATAAATCATTTTTTTCATGATTAATTTTTTTCTTTTAGTTTTTTTTAATTTTCAGCCCTGTTTAGCAAAATTGTGGATAATAAAGATCCCCGAACAAAAATATTCAACAGTCAGCCTCTTTTTTTTGTCTTCCTAGATATGGTGTGTAACTTGTAAACCACTTGAGTGGCAAGAATAAAATTATACCATATAGTTTTTTAATGATGTGTGATTTTATTCATAGCAATCACAGAGGCCAAAGAGGTCAGTGCCATCAAGAACACCCTAAACTAGGTAAGGTACAGTAAAGAGAAAGCGTGGCACCTCCGATTCACTGAATAGGTCACCTGTAGAGGATTGACAAGGACCATGTGCTCATTGGCTGTGAGGACCTTTCCACGAGAAGCTTGCTTCAGATTTTGGTTCAATTGTGGTGTGGCCCTTTAGCAACTATAATGAATGGCGTTAAACTCCTTTTTGCTTTGATAAAGGAGGCAATTCAGCATTGTGCTGGCATATAGACCATGCTCTGAACCGATGCAAATGACCTTTAAATAATTTGACTAACAACAGCAGTCCGGTAATGTTGAAGTGGACACTTGGGGTAAGGGGGCCTAGCCACAAGGTAGTTGCCCCGACTGTCTTAGGCCAGGTAGGACAATTTGATAGATACCATGAACTTGGTTTATGAACTACATCTTCATATTTCCATGATAACAAGGAAAACAATGATTGTTCTATTCGGGTGAATTATGTAAGTAAAATAGAAGATTGTAAGAGAAAACAGACTACAATAATAGTATGTTATCAAGGCTAGTCCCGTTTAACCCCTGTAGCATTGGTGTGCCAATTACATCATACTGCATCTCAAAGACCAATGTGTCATCTGAGTTTTAAATTTGTCTAAGATTACAACATCTTTCCTGAAGTCTTTGTTTTGTATTTTTGAAACAATTTGTCAGGATTTGTAGACATGTTGCAATGTTACATGACATAATTATAATGGTTGATGTGTCTATAAAACGATGATGCTACGACATAATTCACATGTTAATCTTTAATTACAATGTTAAGTGTAGCATTGATGTTTGTAACTTAACAACGCTAACATATTAGCGAATCTATATCCTAATATAAATGATCACATTTTTAAACGTGTTAGACTTTCGTGGATATGGCTTCATGGTATTTCAAGACAATTGATGCCCCCGAATTGGCAAAACTTAATTCTAATTCCTTGAAGTAGATGTATTTGATGCTAGTATTTATTCCCAACTGCAACTCTTGCACATGCGCGTAGCCAGGGGAAAATGGGGCAATGCCCGCCCCTAAAGGCTCTTAAGTTGCATCAATTATAACTCATCTAAAAATGTCGGTCGCTTTGCGGCCTTTGTTTTAATACTATTCAAGATTAACCCCCCTCATTTCAAAATACTGGCTTTTGCAGAATAATTCAAGTACTTTCTGAAGCTTGATAGCCGCAATACCCATTGAGAAGGAACACATGCAAATTCAAAAACTCGACTGTGTAAAGCATTTGCTAATTCAAAATAATCCATCATGTTTTGCTTTCAAAGAGGCTGATTTCGTATACTGTGGATCAAACTGATTAACATTAACAATCTTACCTGCCATTCAACATTAGTATCCAATTTGATGCCACAATTAGGACCACCGTGAGCATCGTACACATGGAACATGATCAACTGTGGAAGGGCGAAAACCACGGACAGAAACCATGCCGCTGATACCAAAACCTTCACTCTCAACCCTGTAATGAAGTAATTGTATATGAAAAATCGAATCAATACCAACTATATATTCAAACAGCAGCTGTCAGTCGACTCCAATCCCAGTCCTTAACAGATGGTGATTTGGTAGGGAAACTAAACTAATAACATTACATTACGTCGTACATCAATGTAAGCTGGTATTTGAGTTGATTTTATGGTGGTGTTGACATTGCATCTTTTAGTAGGGAAATACTAAAGTACTGACCTAAATAACTACAGAGGGTGATTATTTAATACTGATGCTTTGAATTGACACATTAACAAAAACTTGGGGGAAAAACAGTCTGAAACTTCTAAAATGCGTTTTTCAACGTTTGACTTTTGTTTCCGCTACAAAAACGTCAATTTTATAGAAATCGAGTTAATATTTTTGAAGATTGGGTGCATTTGTTCAATTATTCCAAAAAAGCCAATGGCCTTAACATTTCTAAATGTATCAAGCCTGAGAACGCAATTAAACCTACTACAAAAATTAACTTGTTCATTAGCCTTAACAATTATTACTCGTCAGTTCGTGAAGGTGTAGTCGGGGGGGAATGAGAGGTTTCTCTGCACCCCCCATGACTCAACGGGACTTGATTGTTATTGATCCTTAGGGTATATAGAACATTCCCCCTTAGTATTAGGTAAGCGAAGTTTCGCTTCTCTACACATGTTTACTTATCCTAATTGTTGCATTTTTGCCACCCTTAGCTATACTTATAGTAAATTGTTTACAAACTCTGGTGTTTAGTAAAAGAAGATTGACGCTCAAGTGGACTCTTCCTTCAATCTAACACTAACTTGTAACATGTAATATTTGTGCATATAATGTTTAAACCCTGTTCCTGTTCATAGATACAACACTGTTAAAAATATGTAAAAAGGGCAGGGGCAGCTTATGACTCTAAAGAGTAAAAAAAGGGTATGACTCTTAAGAATATAAAAAAGAAAAGGCAGGGGCAGTCGCCATGCTGGCCCCTCGCGGTTTCCGTCGCCCCTGCTACGGCCCTGACATCGGAAAATATAAATATACCATAGTATCAATAGTAAGCACGTCGCTGATGATATTTCTATTGATTTTTTATTGAACACAAACAGTTTCAAAGCACAGTAATTTCGCTTGATATTTTTATTAATTTTGCTGGTCTTAAAACATTTACAAGATACAAGATACGAGATAATTTATTTATCCAACTTCATGGAAATGTAAAATTCAGATTCTTCATTACTGATACAAAAAATAAAATGGTTTAAAGGACTAGATTTAAAGGTGCATTAAAAATGAGAGTATTGCTACTCATAGTTTTCGAGAAATTTGGCTTTAACTGAGGGCATGAGTTTTGGAACGGGCTATAACAGTTATGAACGCTTATTGGTGATGAGACACGACTTCATTGCAACCTGTAGGTTGACCTGGTTCTTGATCGTAGATGCGTTGCAATTCCATGTTTGATGCAGATTTTAAGTTATATCAAAGCCTTATATGTTCTTGTTGTGTGTGTATGCTCTCGTACTTATTTCGTTGCACATAGA
>JAUUEB010202858.1:0-13802 GCA_032362205.1 Clione limacina | reverse complement strand
GAAGTGTGGTTTAAAGCAATCATTTCTGGTACATCAATTGTCCCTCACGAGGGAGCTATTACTTCTTGATGTCATTGTCGATAAAAGGGGAAATGACTCGCACTCAACCTCCCGAGTTATCACCGTCAGGGGTAATTTTAACATTATTCAAACATTTCCGAGACGCCGTTCTATCCAATTGTCCCTGTTCGTGGTGAGTAGGTCATCACAGCTCTCGCATTACTTTGTTTTCTTTGCTAAAAACTGATTTATTATCCAAGGGAAGACCTCAGAGACCCCTGTCTGGCATTTGTATTATTTAGGTCTAAACCGGTCCTGATCATGACATTTTTACACACAATCACTTATAGACATTGTAAGATGGCGTTATCTCCAAGCTTTCAACATACCATTTATACAGACAATCAGTTATAAGGATTCTCGACAGATAAATATAACATGGTATGTAAGTGGATTAGTTCTTCATCCCACCTACCTCTTCCCAACCCTAACCAAAAAATGTCTTCATACAGTCGTTGATATGTATTCTCGAAAGACAAAATTAGATTGAGTTTTGGGGATTAGTTTATCATCATTCCGGATATGAAACATAATAAAAGCACGTCTGAAAGATTTTATTATCGTAATTAGGCGTGTATTATACCGGAGGGGTGCATCACGCCATGCTGATAATTTAGTGGAGTGCGGGGTTGCCCTCTGACACTTCTTTGAGTCGTGTCGTTTCGTACCTGGGTATTTTACCTACCATTTGATGATTCCTAATACGCCCCTGAGTGTAACCAACAATTTTAGATAACAGAGTTAATGGCACTATGACGAGGTTTTTATAAAATGCATTCTCAATATTTCCAGATTAAAACTTTTCTCTTGTGAGTCCTCATTGGACATTGGTGTCGTTCTTATCAAACAAACTAAGTGGCGAGTTGCTGCCCTGGTCAACATGATCATTGATATACGAAGGGAAGTAAAATGAAAAGAAATCAACTTAAGAAAGATGAGTTGTCTTCCGAGAATAAACAATTTAAAGTCAAGGGACGTCACTTGGACAACAAACTTCAATCAATAAACCTTATTTTAAGACGGGAGGACAGGTTTTATCTCCGCCAAATATAAATTGAGTGTGAACAAGCTAACCATACATTTACTTTAATTAGGTCTTAAGGATTGTAAGCTTTTGTTGAAAAGACAAGGAAAGATGGGGTATCATTGCAGAAAGCTCTTCAGAGCACATCTGACAAATGTAACATTAGAAGGATGCCTTGCACGTAAAATATTTATATCATCTTTACGTCAAGCTTTTTTTCACTTCCTATCCTTTCGTTAGCTTAGAAACTCAAACTTAAATGTAAACACATTGCTAAGTTAAACAAAACATAATTGTAATACTTTGTCTTTCAAATGTTTACAACGTATGTATACACAACAAAATACAGTGCTATCCTGGTCTCATCCTTACACAGGTATAAATGCTATCCTGGTCTCATCCTTACACAGGTATAAATGCTATCCTGGTCTCATCCGTACACGGTATAAATGATGTCAATAAAACATTGCTTTTCTAAATAGAAAGATTATACACTTATTAAATTAGTTTCACATTTGGTTGATGACGCTGTTGATGCGTTATCAGGGGCATTTATCTTATAACAACATAATTCTTCCTTATTAAAACAAATTTGAAGAGGACTTGTCAATTGGAGTTAAGAGCACACACCCTCAGACAGGCATAATGCAAACTAATGCATTTAATCTTTGAGTTACGCGTGTAATTTTGGTTGCCTTTTTTATTGAGATTCAAGTGTTCCTATGTTTTCACCGCTCGTGAGACGCATACGTTCTCAGTGATTCTCTAGATGATACTTAAGAGGTAATATTAGGTTTACTGTTGTAAGATATTTGTTGCTAATTCAGTTTATACATCATTTACATTCTCGTTTGAGAGGAATGTTAAAGGAGAGGCGTGGGCTTAGAGGAAATGCTTCCAAATTAAAGTGTCAGCTTTTAAAGTTGAATGTTTGTATGGGGTGAAGATTGGATTGAACATCATATATTAATATTGAAAACAAAATGTAAAATTCAGATCTTCATTTGCTCTTTGTTGTTTTATTATCGCTATGTAAAAAAAGTGTAGAAAATATTCCAACTTATATAATAACCCCTACGTATATTTAAGCTTACGTATGTTGTGTACACACGTGGGGACAAATAGAAATTAAGAGCTCCATGTATTCAATCTTTATATTATCTTACACATATATACACAGGTATATACAGGTATACACAGGTATATACAGGTATACACAGGTATACACAGGTATACATATTCCATAAAACGCTGCTCGTCTCAACGAATAGATATCACACTTGAAAAACATGTTCATATTTAGTTTATGATGCTGTTTACGTTTTATCAAGGGATGTTATCTTAACATGCACGTACTTCTGCAAGGAAGACAAGAAATTGCTTGTGACGTGAATACAGCTCACCAGAATCTTGAAGAGCTAAGGGAATTGGGTCGGAGTATGCGTCATTCAACAATGTAATACAAATTGATTCATTTCATGTTGTAATATTTTGTTGCTTTATTGGTTGATAAGATTAGTAAATAACAAATCACTATGATAACGGCAAGGACTTTTTGAAACAATGAAAAAGAACATAAACAACATTGTTATAGAAAACAAATATTGTACATCACCAGCCCAATTTTGGTTTAACTACTGAATTCCTATCGATCAGACATTAGTGTGTGTAATGAGTGATTAAAGGTACGTGTTTATTGCCTTTTGCAACACATGCAAGTCCTTTCATTGACTGAGTCCAGCGAAAAGAGAAGTAAATAAAAGTCAATGGCCGGAATTGAACCAATGAATAACCTGTCAGTAGTAAACTACCACCATAGAGGGGGATTTTCCAACCATTTTGCATGAATCTAATAATAATAGAAGACTCCCTGACGATGTCACTACTCGGTAAAACCGATATTTTAGCCGTAGGAGCCGTAAAGTTTTATTTTTTCTTTGGTCAGCATTTGTTTTTATCACAATTGAGGGTTTATATTATAAAGTCAACAATATTTTTATGACAGAATATGCTTTGAGTTAAAAATACCTTAAACACAAATATTTGCAAATGAAGACCAAGAACTTATTCTTTGCTCAATAAAAATCTCACGGATAAATTACTAGTTTGTTGTGTTACTTCTGAAAGGCAAAGTACTAAAGATCCTATTGATTACACGATACAAAGGCTACCATCCTCATCCCCCCAATACCACTACGCCTACGACCAGATATCAGAATTTGATGTTCACGGATGACATTAAATATATCGCAATACCCGTCGTCAAATTTCATGCTTGGAGTGATTGATCAGCTTAAAGTTCAGTAAGCTTTACCGATATCGATATACACATTTTAATATCATCATATTTCTTTTGGAATCTCATTTCTCTTTTGAGAACAACCAGCGTGAAAAAGACGACAGTTACTTCCAATAACGATATGGGAGGGGGGGGGGGAATATCAGCCCCTCATACTTAGTGGTAGTCAATGAGTAAATTGGGCTTCTAATTGACTAGGACACTTGTTTAATAAACAACCCATACTCTCCTGTAATAATCTACTTCAAAGGGTGTGTAAAGACGATGCTGGAAGAATTAAACGAGCATCTCCCTTTAGTGCGTTCATCGAGGCATGAGACAAGGGGATAAACTGGTGGTTATACTATTGATGAGAGGTCTGTCACTTGAATGATGTTATAGAGAGCATAGTTTGCTTTTTACTTGTCATTTTTTAAAGTAAATTTGTCATTTCATAAACATTTTGAAACCGTTTGATCAATATGGTAGGTGATTTGGGTAATAACGTTTCAGCCAAAGATCTCTTCTCATCTGTTTTTGAAAATATTTCGCTAGTTATGCAAATGAAAATCAATGCATTAATTTATGGCTTACTAAATAAGATGACTCTAGGAGCGTCATGAACTTACATATATGTGATAACCCCAAAGGCTCATTAAAGACATTCAGTACATGATCAACTACCTGTAAAGTATACAAGGGTTGCATACTGTAAAACCCTGTGAATTAGCATAAGCATTATCACGGCGTAGCCTTAACCAATAGACAATAGGTTGATCCCCTTAACTTTTATCAGTTAACTATCACTCATACAAATACTCACCAAAAGCAGCTGCTAATCAATCATATATTGTTCAATATGATTCCATTCCAATATCCGTTAGTAATATTTAGATATAATTGTAGAAATTCATTTGAATATTGACAAAAAACATGAAGAGTCTGTGAACAAAATAGAAATAATAGAACGTTATTTTTTTGTAAAATGTAAACATTCGTGTTTTTCCTCATTTATTCTTATTCAAGTAAATATGTTAACTATCTATGACCAGCACCTCGCAAAACAAGAAGGTTTGCTAAACGCTGTGTCTGTATAACTCGCCGACCAAGAACAGAGTCAGATCTGAGCATAGGCAGAATAATATACCACTTCTATTCGGGAGTGGCAGCAAAATGGGGCGGTGGCCGGGTGCAAATCCTGCACCCTTCGATGTTAGACAGAGATGTTGCTCATTGCCACCACGCCCCTTGATCTTTCATACAGTTGTAATGGTTTGGCAGTACCTATGTGTGGCTGGAACCTGGATGCCGGATTGGGATAGGGAGACGTACCTAGTTCGAGAAATGACTTGCCCATAGATATCTACCTTATCAATTTGACTTACCTTACGCGTAATATTATACTTTACGTGTGGTATTCTTGCGTTGTAAATCAATATCTTATAATTTTACCTTCAATCAGAGTAAAGAAGGTGACTACTAGTGGTAGGGATAAAATGAAAAATAACAGTGAAGTCTTGAAACCACTGTTTAATTTGAATAATACAAAGAAAATGATCGACTCTTTTGGGTGAAAACCTTCTTCAGGGCGGACACATAAGAACAATAAATCTCACCAAAGACATAATAGAGGTATTGGATGAGATGATGAAAGGGCAAAATAAAGAAAATATAGGTATTTATAATAAGATATTGTGGTGAAACCTAGTGGTTTGTCTTAAATCATTCACGAATTCATGCGATTTTAACGAAATCAATATAAATAACGAGGATTAAACGCCGTAAAGATAATCTTGTGACATACGTACAAGTACACTCGACACTCTAAAGGGGTACTTTTGTGAATTTTTGAATGGGAAAATACCAAATAAAAACGTGAAAGTTGAAGTTAATTTAAAAGGGAAAAAAGTTCAACGGTGAAAAACAATTACACTTCATTATTCTTAAATACGAAATGATAAAATTAAAGAAACCTGTTCGTGTCTTTGATGAACATTGAATATATATAAATTACATTAACTTTTAAACTTAACATTCGTAAATGGCATAAAAGGCACAACATAAGCTGACTCAAATAAAATACTTTGAAAAAAAACTAAAAAAAACTAAAAAAAAACTCGAGTATTGACAAAACACAATACAAAAATGTGATTGATTTTACTGTTAGCTTCACTTTAAGTTAATGAATCGAAATTAAACAAATCGCAAAATTATATAAAACAAAACAAAATTTTCAAGAACAAAACTAAGAAATAAAAAGTAAAACAAGAGAATTATCTTTTCTAATAAATTACTATGAAAATAAATCAATACCCATTTGCTTTTTAGGGGAAACAACATTTTAAAAAACCTTATCTTAATAATGATTTAATATTGGAAAGAAATACATTTTTTAAACAGAAAGAAGTACAGTGAAAAGTAAGCAAACATAACATGAGTTTAAATGAAATTGAATTAGATTGAGAATACACCAACCAAACTAAAAACTGAAACGAAATTGATGTGAAATAAAATATGATTAAAATTAATATAATCACAAATGATTGATTGAATTAGAAGATTAACTGAAACATGAACCAAACTCTAAGTCTAATAGTGCCAATGCTGTAATGATGTGTTGAATTAAAATGGAATAAATTCAAACTAATTTAAATCACATTGCTAACACACAGAAAATATATAATAAAATCTAAGATTATCAAATTTCTATTTATTACACTTATTAAATTAAATACGATAAAACCAGTTAAACGTTATAAAACGAAGTTATTCGTTACCGAATGTAAACATTCGATACACAAAATTATGACATCAATTATAGATTAACATAAAGCATGTCAATACTAATGATATCAAAGTAACTTGGTCTTTATTACATACCATAAACATCAATTTTGTGCAACTTATATTAATAGTTGTAGGCCTCTGGGACGTATATATGTATTTTGAGACGATTGAATGATAACCGGAAGTCAAAAGAAGTCTTGGGTAACAACTTTCAATAGAGAAAATGTCCCTTCGTAACGACAGCGATCTCATGACTAGACTCAATGTTACTCAATATCTGTTTATTAGCTTGATTAAAAGCGATCAATTAGCAGGATTAACAACCTGTTCGATGGAACTTCTCCTGATCTGTTGAGTATTTCAATACAGGTGTAAATTAAGATTACGTACGTGTTAACGCCCCTTTTTATTGATTTTTCACAGGTGAAATTATTGCACAAGGATCGGAACTGAAAACTCCTTCACCAATCACATAAAAGCAAGTATAGGAAAAGATAAAAGAATATTTGTAATTAAGTGCATGAAATAATCGTTTCATACGATGTATTATAAAACACATAAAAGACAGACATTGCTTTAGTAATATTTAATATCACATCTCAAAACTCGTGCATAATTTCTAACATCGCTCATAACAAAATTAAGCAGATTATGTATTGTGTTGAATTAAGTAAATACGCATCAATAATTGATCAACTAATCAATCATGTTAAAAAAATATAGGAACAAGGTTTCCTCACAGAATACGAAACTTATCGCAATCTCCAAATACATACGATAAAACTTTTATTAAAAGTAGGGTTTGTTAGAAGGTTAAGCAATACAAAGATTCATTTGGTGGATAGAAATCAAAGATTGGGTATTTAAAAAAAAAATGTCACACAGGCAAAGCTAAAAAGATACATAGTGCATCCTCAACCTTCTTTCAAATAGTCTAAATATTAAAATACCTTCTGAAGACAGATAGTGAACGTCTTTTGAACAAAGGGTAGCACCAAAATGTTTATGGTGTAGAGCGGTCGTTTGCTAAAAATCAGCCAATTTACCGAAGTCAAAATGGTTAGGAAAGAAATAAACAAATGGCTGATAGAATAACATATCTATAATAGTCCAATGATCGAGAATTAAGAACAATAAAAACAATTAAAATGGTTGACAAGGGACACAATCGAAGTAATAAACCCGAGTGAAAGAGACGTAACACTAATTTGGTTATGCAAATAATATGTAAATGAAAACTGAATAACTCTGCTAATTATCAAATTGGCTAATTTTTTTCTCATGGTTTGTCTAATATGACTTTAAAAGTTTAATTTTTTTGGTTTTTTCTCTTGGTTTAGCTAATATGACTTAGTTTCTGTTTTAATACTGACGGCATGTCTTATATGACTGCGTTTGTTGAATGGTTTTGCTTTTTTACTTGTGAACTGTTAAATCTGTGTGCGTATGTTGGATTTTTCTGGTTTTTACTTCCGGCTTGTTAAATATAATTGCGTATGTTGGATTTTTCTGGTTTTTACTTCCGGCTTGTTAAATAAGACTGCGTATGTTGGATTTTTCTGTTTTTTACTTCCGGCTTGTTAAATAAGACAGCCTATGTTAGATTTTTCTGGTTTTTACTTCCGGCTTGTTAATTGTGACTGCGTATGTTGGATGTTTTTGCTTTTTTACTTGTGAATTGTTAAATATGACTGCGTATGTAGGATTTTTCTGCTTTTTTACTTCTGGCTTGTTAAATTTGACTGCGTATGTTCGACTTTTCTGGTTTTTACTTCCGGTTTGTTAAATGAGACTGCGTATGTTGGAATTTTCTGGTTTTTTCTTCCGGCTTGTTAATTGTGACTGCGTACGTTGAATGTTTTTGATTTTTTAATTGTGAATTGTTAAATATGACAGCGTATGTTGGATTCATAATTCATCTCCTTCTGATTTTTTAAAGAAGGTCAAGTGAGCTTCGTTTAAGGCTGTAATTTACTGACAAAGAAAGTTTTACTTTTAGAGCCAACTACTTTTTTTTCAAAAACGATATGCCACTATTTCTTCCTTGAAGATAATATGGCAGGCGTTATACATGTCATAGAATTACGATAATCTTGAAAAAAGCACTCTTGTCTGAAGATGTGTAATGATTATTGTTATTCTTCTTGTTTTACTAAGCAGAACAATTTTAATGCCGTATTTCAGATAATCATAAGAATAGCGTTGAAATATGAGAAGGCAATGAAGAACGAAATTGTTTCTTCAGAAGAATATTTATTAGAAAAATTTGAGATAAAAGAGGATATTTCGCCACGTGTTGGTCTTTGCAGGCGTAGCGGTACGCAAAAGTCGGGCTTCGTAGAATCGTCGAAAATGACAAAGAAATCTCTTGGAATCCCTTCTTAACGATTTAAGAAATTACTTAGTGCTAAGTATTGACTATGCGCTCAAAGTCTTGACTGAGAATCTCACCCCTGGGTTTGTTTATTTTTGTCTGCGTTTTTAGACATACTTTTTATTGTACAAATCGGCTTTCTTTTATAATTAGACGCTTGGGAGTAGAAAGTATTTTAAAACTCATTCATCAAATTTCATGCCAATTTCTCCTGCCAATCTATTTACAACATCTCTATACATAATTACACAGGCTCATTATAATATTACGTTAATTATTGCTTTGTACCAGTTTGACGTTGATAAAGTCGCGATGACCTTATATATAATGGTACAAAGATTACCGAAAATAACAATTGAAATAACACACACCCCTACGCATTTAACCTAAACGAAGCTATGTTAAAATAGTGAACGGGATGCCGCTAACAAATAAGTTTTATTATTCTTCCCTCAAAAATAGAACGAAACAACAACGAAAAACAAAACAAAGCAAAACAAAACGAAATAGAATAAACAGCGTAAGATTTGATGATTCACAGTCTGTATTCTAAATTTATGATGTAAATTCGTGTGGGCAAATTGTTGTGACAGACATTTGATGTCTGCAAGGAACTATGTTTATATATTTTTGAAATATAAAATGTATAATAAAAAGTAATGTCACAATATGTGTTTATATATCGGGACAACAAATGTATAAAACATGATGTCTGAGAGAACAAATACCAATTTTCTTGTCAAAATAAAGAATTATCAATGATTTATGATTTTTCGTCTTATTGAATTTAACACTTCTCTCTAATGTACGATTTTTTATGTTATTGGCATCCAGTTTGGTAATCATCCACATTGGCTGTACGGATGTGTTATTGCTTTAAGACGCAATGCCTGATTAGCTGTCATTGACTAGGGACTTTCTACTAAAACATACTTTTACAGTCTAGACTTCGATATTGATTACGTCATCGTGACGTCATTTTGGTGAGGCGTCATAGGTCAAAGATCTAAGAATTAACCAGTGAAATGTAAAGAGGAATACATTCTTCTCGAAATAAATACAGTTTATAACATATCTTTTATAACTGCCCGAAACAAATCGCCATAACTCCTGAACCATCATCGAAAAAAGTATTTGGATTTCAACAATTGATCATATTTTTTTCTTAATTTGTTTGGTACCACGGCTTATTTGGTGAGACAGTCTACACGGAGGTTAAAAAGTCAGCAAAATTCGCGTGTCTTCGTTTTCATCCTTCCCGGACAAGACCGGATACTAAGCCAACAAAACATTTTGTAGACTGCTATTAGCGATGTAAGGGCAAACATTGATTTGAGATTGTGTAAATCTGGACAACGCCGGGTAAACCCGCTAGTCACTTAATAATACAAAGTAATAACTTGGATTTATTTTTTTTGTCTACGCTCTTAGACATACAGACTTGTATAAATCGGCCTTTTTTGTTATGTGTCTAAAACATCAATGAGACGAGTTGGAGTGGAAAGAATTGTTTACTCATTAAACAAATTTCATGCCAATTTCTCCTGCTCATTTATTTCAAACATTGCTATACAAAACAACATAGGTTCATCTTAATATCACGTATGTAAGTTATGGTTTTGTACCAGTTTGACGTTTATAATGCCATGATGACTTTATTTATAATGGTGCCAATATTACCGAAGATGATAATTGAAATAACACACATACTCCTCTATGCAATCAACACGGACGAACCCAAAATAAAATATTCTTCTGGATACCATTAACAAATCACTTTTATTATTATTCACTGAAAAAAACACATAAGAAAGTAAAACAAAACGAAAAAGAATAAACAGCATAGGATTGGCTGATTCACATGAAACATTTTATTAAAAGGTGAATTTGCGTAGGCGAATTGTTGTGCCAGAAAGTGATGTCTGTAGGGAACTACGTTTTTTATATTTTTTGAAATATGAAGCTTATAATGAAATGTCACAATACATTTTGTGTTTATCAGAGATTAGTGTATAAATCAAGGCGACTGACAAAACAAATCCCGTTTTTCTCGTCAAATAAGAATTTTCTGTGATCTATGATTTCTTGTTTTGTTAAATTTAATCATTCTCTATGATGTACGCATTCTTGTATAAGTGACATCCATTTGGTAATCATCCACATTGGCTGTACGGATGTGGTGTTGCTTTAAGACGCCATGTCTGATTAGCTGTCATTGTCTAGGGGCTTTCTACTAAAACATACCTTTACAGTCTAGACTTCAATATTGATTACGTCAACGTGACGTCATTTTAGTGATTCGTCATAGGTCATCGAAATGGTAAGAGGAATACATTCTTTTCGAAATATACAGTTGCATTTTATAACTACCCGATACAAATCGCAATAACTCCTGAACCTTGAAAAATAAAATATTTGGATTTCAACAATTGATCATATTTGTTCTTAATTTGTTTTGTACCACGGCTAATTAAGTTAGACCTTTGGTTGTCATGCAATAAATTACAAGATAAAAGCTTGAATTTTGAGAATATCATTTTGCTATTATCAAGTTATTGTCCTTTGTGAGCAGTAGTTTGCAATAAACTTCACACAATCACATAACATGCATTATGAAAACTCAATACTAAATTGTTATAAAGATCAAAAAGTATTCTCATTTAAGAAGTACATTTTGCATCTGTGTGAATTTTTCGAAATGTCCACTTTGTTTTCTTTTACTGCAGAACGACAAATGAAGCTTTAACCGTTGTGCCATAAAAATAATTAAACTAATTTCTTATATTCTAATAAAACAGATGTTTTTAGATATACATGTTCCGGGGTTATAAGTTTTTTTCAGTTGGTATTAATATAAAAACACGAAGTATAATTTATATTTGTTTAAAGTTGTAGACTTCAAAGTCGGTTGTATAACTCGTTGTGATTTGACAATTGGCACATTGTTTGTCATGATTAAAAAAATCAACGGTTAAAAAAGATGTTAGAAACTTAAATGAAATCAGTAAAAGTGTTTTGCAAATGAAGTGAATAGTCTGAAATAAATATATACCAAAATTGTTTGATTAACACAACGGACTAAGGAGATACAATAAGAACTTAGTCAATACCATCAGATGGTGGAACAGTCTTTGAACAATTAAAAACCTTAGTTGATGACTGTTTTACACACGGTTTAGACATTTTTATGATTTTCTCCCCCCCCCCTCCCCTACGGAGACTTTAATCCGGCTTCCAACAATGACGTAATGTAGCGATGAGAGTTATTTTGTTTATAGAAAACTCTGTAAGAGTCAGACAGTTTTGATTGACAACAGCTCATGGTTTGTACCTATTTTAGTCTCAAAGTGACAACAGTTAATGACTTGTTTGTATTAGTTGTGAAAAAATAGAAAATTGTGAAATCCATCAGGTTAATTACTCAAGTGTTATTGACTTTAAATGCGTACACGTGGGTTAACGTTGCCAAAAGCTTACAGTCTCGCGCAATGTTGTCTAGACATTTAAGTTCCATGTGCTAAAAACTGAACTCATAAATTACGAGAACATCTTTAATTCAACAGATTCCTGAACTATTGTAATACATTATATATGATTTAGTCAATTTAAAAACAAATTTCTATTTCAAACAAAAATTGAACAAAGTCTGTTAAAATAGGAGCTAGTTAAAAAGTATTATATATTTTGCAATTGAACGAAATATGACACGAAACACAAATATGCACACAGTTCATATGAAATAGAAGGGCTAGAGATAAGATTTCCACGCTTATTTAGACCAACAACGAATTGGAATGTCACTTAGAAGATGTGAATATCCATACAATTATTATTTTTTTTTATTTTTCCTTAATCTTTTATTTGCCATCTTTACTTACCAATACTTTTTATTTTTCGCTTTACTTCTTCCTTCAGTTCGTTCTTTCTTGGTTTCGTCCCCCCTTCTTTATTAATTCCTTAAACTATTTCATAACAAACCCTTTTTCATTCCATCTACCATCTAGCAATATAATTGTATTGACATTTAAATCCTTCACCAAGAGACCATCACTTTAAGTAAGTATAATATTTGTGTCTGACTATTGATCTCCTTTCTTATCTAGTTTTTGTTTAGTGCCAGAAAATATAAATGTTTCATATCCCTTGGGTCTCCACACATGATGTACCAAAGACACTTTTCATCTCAAGAGTCACGATTTACCATGTGATGTTCTAGAAGTCTTACATTATTCATAATAATTCGTTATTTAGATTCAACGTCTCTTAATGGTAGCCTCCTTTAGTATTACTAGACATACTATCTGGCTTATTGGAGTTGTGAGTAGGTTATTAGTTTGCTATCTTTTCGACGGTTTCTTATGTCGACCGTAGACTGTTTTTACAATGGATATGGGAATATTATATCATTGTTGTAGTTTTAATATGAATAACTCAAATTTGCTCATAAATTTGGATGGCATTACTCATTCATGTTTTCTTTTTTCAAAATATTAGAAGATGAAATGACGCCATGTTTAAAGGGCGAAGAGTGTCTAACCGCTGTATCTATCCGTCTCCAGAGGGTACTTAAATATTTAGAGCCAACTTTTTTAGTTATATAATTGTGTGTTAGCACATAGATTTTCACGCTTTTTTCAATTTCCTGCTTCTTTTTGCCACGGCTTCGATTATTATCCGTCTCCAGGGTACTCTTATAATTGGATTGCAAGCGTGAGTTAGAAAATAGGAATTTGGATTTTTTGAATTTATCCGGAAGACTGCCTTTGTCGGCTACTTCTCCCTCAAACTCTAACAACAGAGATATATTTAACGTGCAACCTACATACCAGCATATTGTTGTCAGTCTCCAATACGACAAGATACATGAGTATTTCTATCTAACATGATCTAGGGATACATGCTTACTTTGATATTGATCCTGTGCATAGACCTGGCCATTGTACTCAGATACAGGTCTGACCTTAATAAACTTGATGTGATGTACTAGCAGATTTGAATTATTCATACTAAACCGTTAATTAGATCCTAAACATCTTAACGGTTGATCCCTTTGGTATTTTCTTAGAGAATATCTGATTAAGGAATGTCGTTTTTTTGCTTACTTGAGGATATTAGTTTTCCATAATTTTGACCGACTGTTTTGTCACCTTTTGAGTGGAAAGCCTAAACTACTATGAATAATATATGATTAAGATAATTGCGGATACTAGAGAGAGAAAGAAAGAGAGAGAGAGAGAGAGAGAGAGAGAGAGAGAGAGAGAGAGAGATAGAGAGAGAGA
>JAUUEB010202747.1:0-13803 GCA_032362205.1 Clione limacina | reverse complement strand
ATGCTGCAAAAAGTGGACATCTTTAAAACTAATTCAATACACATCAGATCCTAAATCTGAGTGTTGTTTGCCATGCTATAGGTTTTACTTACATGTAGTGTTGTATATCGTATAAAAAGTGCCATTATGTTTTTAATCAACGGATTGATTTTAATTTAGTCCAATTTGGACATCCCACATTAAGATTTTTTAATTTCAAAATATATTTATGTTGAATTGTATTTAAATGAGTGTGTTCATTTTTATTTTATCTCGTATCTAAATCCTTTTTTTCCTTTTCTTTTACACGAATAAAGATTTTTGTAAAATGATTTGCACGAATCTGTATTATTTTATCTCATTTGCTACATATCTACAAACTTGAGAGAGAGAAAATATCCAGCTATTTAAAACTATATGCTTGGTCTAGACTCTTACACTTAACAAGGTTTATGAATGTCAGATGGTAGAAGTGACTGAAACATTGAATACTCTTCTCTCTCAGTACCCATAGAGTGTGAGAACCTGATGACCCATTTTCTGTTATGTGTGGGACCCGGATGACCCATCTTCTGTTATATGTGGGACTCTAGTGACCCATTTTCTGTTATATGTGGGACTCTAGTGACCCATCTTCTGTTATATGTGGGACTCTAGTGGCACATATGTTAT
Source organism: Clione limacina (assembly GCA_032362205.1). NCBI lineage: Eukaryota > Metazoa > Mollusca > Gastropoda > Pteropoda > Clionidae > Clione > Clione limacina. The sequence continues at coordinate 13,152 of JAUUEB010202747.1, read as the reverse complement.
GTGTGGGACCCTGGTGACCCATCTTCTGTTATGTTTGGGACCCGGGTGACAAATTTTCTGTTGTGTGTGGGACCCTGGTGACCCATCTTCTGTTATGTGTCGGACCCAGGTGATCCATCTTTTGTTATGTGTGGGACCCAGGTGACCCATCTTTTGTTATGTGTGGGACCCAGGTGACCCATCTTTTGTTATGTGTGGGATCATGGTGACCCATCTTCTGTTATGTGTGGGACCAATGTGACCAATCTTCTGTTATGTATTTGAGCCTGGTGACCCATCTTCTGTTATGTGTGGGACCCTGGTGATCCATCTTATGTTATGTGTGGGACCCTGGTGACCCATCTTCTATTATGTGTGGGACCCTGGTGACCCAACTTCTGTTATGTATTGTAGTCTGGTGACCCATCTTCTGTTATGTATTTGAGCCTGGTGACCCATTTATGTTATATGTGTGACCCTGGTGACCATCTTATCTTATCTTAAGTGTGCGACCCTGGTGACCCATCTTCTGTTATGTGTGCGACCCTGGTGACCCATATTCTGTTAAGTGTGGAACCCTGGTGACCATCTTATCTTATGTGTTGGACCCTGGTGACCCATCTTCTGTTAAGTGTGGAACCCTGGGGACCATCTTATCTTATGTGTTGGACCCTGGTGACCAATCTTCTGTTAAGTGTGGAACCCTGGTGACCATCTTATCTTATGTGTTGGACCCTGGTGACCACCTTATCTTATGTGTTGGACCCTGGTAGCCAAGCTTCTGTTATGTTTGTACCTCTGGTCACCCATCTGCCATTATGTGTTGGACTCATGTGACCCATATTCTGATATGTGTGGTACCCTGGTAACCAATATTCTGTTTTATTTGGGACCCAGGTGATCCATCTTTTGTTATATAAGGGACCTTGGTGATCCATTTTATGTTATGTTTGGGACATTGGTGAACCATCTTCTGTTGTGTGTTGGACTCAGGTGACCCATCGTATTTCATGTGTGGGACCCTGGTGACCAATCCTCTTTTCTGTGTGGGACCCGGGTGACGCATCTGCTGTTATTTGTAGGACCAAGGTGATCCATCTTTTGTTATGTGTGGGACCCAGGTGACCCATCTTTTGTTATGTGTGGGACCCAGGTTACCCATCTTTTGTTATGTGTGGGATCCTAGTGACCCATCTTATGTAATGTGTTGGACCAAGGTGACCCATCTTTTGTTATGTGTTGGACCCTGGGGACCCATCTTTTGTTATTGTGGGACCCACGTACCAATCTTCTGTTATTTGTAGCACCCTGGTGACCAATCCTCTATTATGTGTGGGACCCTGGTGACGCATCTGCTGTTATGTGTTGGACCCAGGTGACCCATCTTCTGTTATGTGTTGGACCCAGGTGACCCATCTTCTGTTATGTGTGGGACCCATCTTCTGTTATTTGTTGGATCCTGGTGATCCATCTTCTGTTATTTTTTGGACCCAGGTGACCCATCTTATGTTATGTGTTGGACCCTGGTGACCCATCTTATGTTATGTGTTGGACCCTGGTGACCCATCATCTGTTATTTGTTGGACCCTGGTGACCCATCTTATGTTATGTGTTGGACCCTGGTGGCCCATCTTCTGTTATGTGTTGGACCCAGGTGACCCATCTTCTTTTATGTGTTGGACCCTGGTGACCCATCTTCTGTTATGTGTTGTACCCAGGTTACCCATATTCTGTTATGTGGTGGACAAAGATATAATGCATCAGCATTGATGGAGATAACTGCCTATTGATAGTGAAATGAGATCTCACCTGTCGGCATCAATGAGAGAATTGTTAGCCAATGTACTCAATGGCACTGACTGACATATTGGTATGGTTCAAGGCTGGCTCTGCTCATGTAAGCTCATGTCACTGGCTGCTGTTATGTTTAAAAAACAAATGAAGCAAATTATTGTGACCAGCATAAGGGAGCGTTCACAAATGACATTATCTTTTCTTTGGCCAAAATTAACCCCCCTGTCAGCTTTCTGACATTTTCCCCCATGCTGACATCACCTTTTCAGAATTAAAAAAAAAATATAGGACCTGTCACCAATGATGTTAACAAAATAAACGTTGGGGGGGGGGAGTGTAAAAGGGGGCATTAAAGAAGAAGGGGGGAGGGGTGTTATATGTAATTTTATAAATTTTAGGATATGTATAACATCAATTGTGAATGGTCCAACATTATGCTTTTAAAAAACTGATGTCAGTTTTCTTCAGACTCCCGTCAGCTTTTGCTGACACATTTCCTCCCTGAATATCCCTTTCAATTGAAGCTTTATACACCAAACAATATTTCAAGCGTTCACAACATAATTTATTGATATCAATGTCAAAGTTTTATAATAAATAAACATCTTCTTGATCACAGCCTCAAAAAATAAAACTGTTGAAATAACTCACTAAAGTGTGCAGATACAACACAGAATATTGGTTACAAAAAGATAAAGATCACTAAAACAATTGATGTATAACACTTTGTTCACATATCACAGTTTGTTTAAATATAAAATCACATGAAGGGGATTTATACACTTATTCAACTCCATTATGAAGTTTATAAACAAATATATAAAATAAATTCTGCAAGTTTATCACATGTAAAATATGGCATAGAAGATTAAACCTTAATATGCTCACAATCCTTATAGAAAACAGACTGATATGTAGCAGACATTGTAATCTTGTTGGAAAAGAAAATCCATTACTTAGTCTAAATATTATTCAAAATCCAGAACTTTTAAAATCTTTTAGACGCTTTTGGTGTGCAAATAGAATATGAATAATTGCACCTTTCAAGCAACCTCTGTAGATGTGCTTATGATGTTCTACTTAAAAAAAATATTTGAAAATCCAATACAACTGATCCTTGTCAAAAGTTTAGCATTAGTCTTCTTAGTATTATCTGAGCACCATAGGAACTTAACACTCAAACTACAAAGTTTTGTCATAAACATTTTTTGTTCAATTTAAATATACACAAATATAAGTAACCAAGTGGTTTTGGCTGTTGGGTTGTTGTAAAAGTTTTCATCCTCGCAATACATAGTATTTTTGGTTTTACTCTAGAAGAATAAACTATGTACAACAGCAGTTGTTTGAATCAGCAGTAGAACAATTTGAATAACTAATATCAACATACAAGCATAAACTATGAATAATCCAATATTGAACAATCTTTCAATAATGGGTATTCTAATAACATCAAGAAATGATGAAAGTGAATAAGAAATCAGGATGTTCAGTGAATGTTAAACATTTTTGCTGAGTTTAAAACATGACTGACCTTTTAGATAATGCTTAAAAATTGAAAACAACATTAACAGCAAATTTAAAACAGTGTTTGTATTGGGTCAAATTTTAGATCCCTTTTTTAAATTTATATTTTTAAGCAAACACAAGTAAAAAATATACCTAAACAGGCAGCTAAAGGCAGTATAGAAAATGCTAGACTTGAAAGAAGCAGAAAGCGTGCCAGAACGTAACCTTATATGAATTTGGAGACAGAGAATGTTAATCCCTCATTTACCTCCAAAGTCACATAAAGATGCTCTTGCAGTCTACCAGACATTCCTGATCAGAACAAATATATTTCATCTATAGTCAGCAATGAGCGTAGGAGATCTGCTACCTCTATCTTCATTTCTCCTTGTATTTTAAAAAAAAAGGTTCTTTTTCATCTTTTCTTTTCTTTTTTCTCTCTCTTGTATCATATGTAAAAAGAGCCTACAATAAACTTCTGAACTTGGGCACATCAGTTAGACAAAGTAAGTGATGATAATGGTAAAATTACATTCACAAACCCTAGGAGTGACAGATACATTATTCTCTAAAAAGAAAAAGCTTAGTACTGGGATAAAGTATTTCTGAGAGAACTTGAAAGTGATCAAGACTGGCTGACTGAAGCGAGAATCAAAAGCATCAATGGCTGAGGGAATGGGGTTGAGGCGCACTAACTTCATAAGTAACATAGTAGTATTGGCTGTTAGTTGGTTGAAAGAGTTTTCATCTGGCAATACAAAGTGCTTTTTGCTGGACTTAAGAAGAATAAGCTATGTACATCAGCAGTTATATGAACCAGCAGTAGACAAATTTGGATCACAGATATCAACATACAAGAATAAACTGTAATAATCTTTTCCTTTCCATTAGTCAGACAGAGCTACGATAATGGTAAAGTTCCATCCACAAAATCTATGAGCCGACAGCTACATTGTTTTCTAAAGGAACATGGCTTAGGGCTGGGATGAAGTATTTCTGTGAGGACTTGAGAGTTATCAATATCGGCTGACTGAAGCGAGGGTCAAGGATATCAATAGCTGAAGGGAAGGGGTTGAGGTACACACACTTCATTGGTAAGTTGATACTTGGAACAAAGCCAGTTAGGTTGCCAGGAGCTGGTTGACGACCTCTGATGGTAATTGGAGGCAAGCGGTAATCTGTAAAGAAAAATTAAAAAGACTTGTCAGTTTCATTTTAAGCATTTTTCAAAAGTTCTTATCATACCTTTTTGTCACAAATCTATGAAGTGAATCTAGTCTAGAACAAACCAAAAAAACTGATATTGTGTGAGTGATTGCTTTACACACTCATGTTACAAACTCTTTGGTGCTTCCAACTCCCCCCTCCCCAAATGGAGGCCACTATACGACTTTAAAAGAGATTCGGGTGAATACCATGCTTAAGGGTACATAGCCAATAAGACTTATATGAGATGAGTATCCACTATGATTAAACCTTATACTTAGAGCACATTCTAGCAATCAAACATTCATTGTCAAAGTAAATGTCATTTGAATATCTTTAAAATGGCAAATGGTAGCAAGGTGGTATGGATAGATTATAATAGAGAGAAAAAGAGTTGACACAATACTTTCAGCTAAAATGTTAGATGATGAAACTACAAAACAGCTTCAAGCTTTATCAACTTCACAAGTTTTTTTTTAATTGTTGATCCAAAGTTGAAATGATTATGACATTTGCTGAATACCAACTCAAAATGATTTTTATAGAGTCTACAAACCTGTATGTAATGCTGTTTCTCTCTCTGGGCGACACTTGCTGGTGTGCATCTCTCCAAGACGTGTTAGGGCAGGTTTACTGAAATATACATAGAATAAATGCTTAAAAATAGGGCTAAGAAAAAGGAATAAGGATTTTAAGATGTTAAGGGAAAAAGAATACATTAAACAATTTATCAAACTAAAATACAGGAAAAAAATATTTTTATAAAAGTTGAAATCAGTGTGCTGCTCATCAATTAACATTGTAGATTAATTGTATATTATGGTGAAGTAAACTTCTGATATTTGCTTATTGCACATTAAATGATGTTGCTACTTTTGTGTTTCAATTGTTGACTGTTTGATAATGATAGCAATAGTTGAAAATATTCATTTTTGATACACAGAACTTGGTTGTAATTTATGCGCATGTTGTAGTTATGAGATATATACATCCAGTTTTGAGGTGTCTGCTAGTCAAATCTAAATGGTTTATAATCAGAAAATCCAGAAAAAGAAATTTGCCTTCTTAGGACAAGATGTAAACACTAGATTCGACAGACCAGGCACTGAATTTTTCTCCAAGTCGCGTTTTGTTTGTTTTCATTTATCAAAGATTTAGTAAGTTTTTTCTACATACATTTTCTAAAAGTGACCATACTTGTTGGGAAAAGTACTAAATGCTTAACATCCACTTAATAACAACATTGAAAGGCATCTACAAACTGTGCTGTTGCCTTTTTACAGCAAATACAGTAAATTCCTAAAAAGAGCTCAACTTTGATTCTGTAAAACTCAAGCTGTATGTATTATTTTGTATCGACTTTCATCTTCCAATTATCTTCTATGAAACGTAAAAGGTAGATGTTCCTTTAAGTAGCACTGTAAACACTTTTTGATCACTACTGTATTACAATATATTAAAAATTATATTTATAGATATTAGAACCAAAAGAGATAATTAAAGAAACTAAACAATTAACCAGTGAGGAATGTAAACTTTAAAAGATGAAATGTCTCACTGTGCAATCTTGGGCAGAACAAGTACAGTATTCTTAGCCTGTACAACTGTCTCTCCTCCCTTCTTGTGTGGCAGTATCTCTCCTCTCTTTAATGCTTCCAGTTCTTTCTCTGTCATCATTTCACAGAAGTAGTTGATGGCATCAATGTAGTTAACAGACTCCATGATGGTGGATCCTTGCAAGTTATCTAGTGTCACTGGATAAACACAGATTAGGAGGAGAACAAAATAAAGTTGAAGTGTTTTTTTTTAATTTTTTTTATTCCCATGCTCATTTATATAATTTTGGACTCTGTTTGGTTAGTATCAAATGGTGCACAAAGCCTTATTTTATTTTCATAAAATAAAAATAAAAAAATTAAATGCTTATTGTTAGTAGCATTGTTAGCAATTGAGTATGTATAATGTATAATGTCACAATGTGATTAATGAAAAATGATCCAATTTAGTTTTCTTTAAACTTAATGATTTGTTACTACTCATATAGGTGTGAAGATAATGATTACACTTTTTACTTCAATTCTTTTATCAAATTTGTAAGCTTAAAGCACCTTAAGTTTCACAATGGAATGAAATAAGCAATTCAATCAAAAGTTACACAACAAAACACCAGAAATGAATTGTTGTTAGTGTTGTGTCCCATGCTTGTATTCAAGTGTTAGGGAATCACAAGTAAGAGTCTTGATTTGAACTAAGCATACAGCATTGTGTGTTAGGTCGCTATTGCTTTCCACGACACCGTTACATGTGCTAAGCATAAATAGGTTTGCTCTTCATTTTCTGATGAGTCAACAAGTGATGTTTTGTCACATTAAAATCATATTCGAGACAAGAATCAAAACCACTGCGTCTGGGTGGCAGAACGTCACTTTTACCAACTGAGCTATCTACGTCACATAAATTGGACGTGAACAAAAACTAACAAATAACAGAGTCTCAGCCATGTGACAAAATTTTGTATGGGTTCTATTAAAGAATCATTACAACCTAATGTTTAAATTACATAATTATTTGGGCTGGGAGACCTTTGTAGGCCTTATTGCCTTTCCAGTGTCTCTACTTTCTGTGTCTCTGTGATGTCATCAAATATAAGGTTAAAGACAGTTTTAAATGCATGTTAATAATTTTCCCTTGTCAAAAGTTGTATGTTGTTAAATTTTCTTGTAAAGTTTTCAAGTGAATTCCACAGATCAATTATCCTTTGAGACAGGGAGTTATTTCTAGGAAATCTTTTGAATTGGTCCATAAATATGAGTTCTCAGCAACTATCCTTAGGTAATGATTGTTCTTTGTGATCTATAGTTAGGTAGAGTGTCTGCTAACCACAGGGAGATCCCGGGTTTGACTCCTGCACTTGCATGTTTTCCATCATGATTTGTCATTTAATCCTTAAATACCTGTGAAGTCAATTCAGGCCATCCTGAATGCAGTTAGTAAAATTTCTGACAATCATTTTTGGGAAAAGAGTTCCATTCTGAGTTTAAGAAATTTTGTTAGGACTGCCTCTCGACACAGACAAAAGTGGACAGAGAGGCCTTTCAGACTTAGCAAAGTCAATGAAGAAAGCAATGAAAGTTTCTTGTATGTTTTAAAGCAATAAAAAAAAGATTCAAGTCCAGATCACCCAATGCTGACAAATGTATATGGGTAACTTTTCTTATTCATTGCTTTTGTATGAGGCCCAGAGGAATAATTCTAGTTTATGAAATACTAGCACTCAAAACCAACATTGCCCAAGGATCAATTTTTGCCATTAGGTTTTCAATTTATGAAGGTTATCAAATAACAACTCCCCCAACAAAACTTAGCTTTATGACAAAATGCCCATACCAATTTCAAAATCCTAGATACACCCCTGCATTCTACAAAAGAAGGAAATAAAACACAAAAAGCGAGGTCATAGACAATAAAATAGAAAATTGATCATCAAAATGCATACCTGTAACATTACTATGAACTGACATTGATGACACAAGTCCACTCCTTGCTGTAGCAGGCAGAGTAGTATTTGTGTCAGCTCCACGCATGATTGAACTCTGTATTGTATAGGAAGAAAACATACATCACTATTCTAGTCATAATGTATACTTCATGGTTGAGATGCTTAAATATAACAATAATTCGCATATTTCATATCTAGATACTTAATTGCACCCAAGCCAAGGACTATCGGGAGGAAGGATTGTCCCAACACTGTGTCTCCCTTAAAGCTGGTTTGCAGTCTTTATACTTTGATACCTTAAATTCTCTTTTCACACATCTAGATACTATAAATATAACTGACATACATTGATGCTATTTTTCTTTTTGAGCCTATACTTTGATAAGAACATTACATAAGCAAGACTGTATTGAAATTTACGGATAAACCCACTCAAAATTTCACAACTAAACTTTATTTGATCCAATAAAGGACAATCATACTAAGGAGATAAGAAAACACTCTTTCCTCCCTCCACTAACAGTGACTCCAGAAGAGAGAAATAATAATAACATATATGCTATTAGAAACCAACAATATATGAATTAAAAAATAGAAAATTGGTTACTTCAGTTTTCAAGTCGTTATGTGTGTGTGCGTGTGTATGTGTGTGTATGTGTATGTATGTGTGTATGTTTGTGTGTGTTTATGGCTCTTCACGCAGTGGACACATTGTTGGATATAGGACCATTGAAATCTTGGATTTCTCAAATTTTTGAACAAACATTATAAATACTTATTCAAAACACATCTCGTTAACAAACAAAACCAAGTATGTCTACGGCTATAAATGAAATGATGCATACCCTTCTTGAACTGGCCCCTCCTACCACAGATCCTCTAGGGGCGGCCAGACGTCCTTGGAGTGAATGGCCAGTGTTAAGTTTGTCAACAGTGTCCTGGATACGCAGCTTGTAAGATGTCATCCATCTGTATAAAAATAATAATAACATCTGATAAATACAATCTTTGTCCTTCACAAATTGAATATCAAACAAGCTGAAATAAATTCAACACAACACAAAGATAACACATAAATAAAAAATTGAACAAAAAGAAACTTTAACTGAAAAATCTTGGAAGAAAATTCTTTGAGTGATAAAATGTGTACATCTTTTTCCAGTGTAAGTAATCATTCCCTCCGTTTTTAGAAAATCACAATCACCGTAATGTAGCAAAGTACCAGGTGATTTGGGGACTTTTGTGACACTTTTATACATTATGGTTAGTATTGTAGTTCCCATCAATGCAGGCATAAGGTGGTTCTTCCACATCTGAAAAATGTCAGTGCTTCAACTTTCCCGTTCAAAATTTGAGAAGTTCAAGTTATTGACTATTTCCCTCCCAGAAATCTAATCTCTTATCAATTGTGATTTCTATGTCTTGTTTCAAGTGAATACTTTCTTTTTAACAAACCAAAGAAAACTCTTTCCAATATCCAACAGCCATGCTCAGTCACAATTGTTGTAACCACTTCCATGGAATTAGACAGAAGGGCGACAACTCAAATGTCAAATTTGATTTATTAAAATATACAACATGACAATAGCAACAACAACAACAACAACAAAAACAACAACAACAACAACAACAACAACAACAACAACAATAACAACAACAACAACATTATATATTTCTTTATACTATTTAACAAACTGACTTTAACAAAATAATTTACTTTTATAAGAATTTTTTGTAAAATATAATTGACAATTTCCATTTATGACCAACCTGTCAAGCCACTGGTTACACATACGATGAAGTTCATCTCTGTGATTCTTCTCATCCAGACTCCAGATGTCCCAGGAATCTAACTCTTTTTGGAACTGTTTTTGAGGGTCTGAAAGGGACAGCATGGCCATCACATCAAAGACTGCAGCTCTGAATATTTAAAAATAGATATAAAGAAAAAATAATAATAACACTTTATTTATCTATGTAGGGTTAGTTACTTATGTATCAATACAATGCAACATTCCAGACTTCCATCCACACTTTGATTGTTTCCTTTTGTGACTATCCTCCAGATATTGAATAACTTCTTTTTTTTCACAAACGAAAATATAAAAAAATCTTGTCGTTTTGTATGATTTACCGGTAGACACAAAAGTATCTCATGAATTATAATGGGTATCATTTCCTTTGTATCATCTGCCCCAGATGAAATGTGTCCATATAGTTTGTAACATGAAAACAAAGCTATAACAAAAAGTGACGTCACAGAGTTCCTTCCCTTTCTCTTCCTGTTAATTATAAGAAATACTTCCATGATACAAATGCTATTGGGAATTCCTACACGATAAACGTATCAAATTGCTTATTTTGTTCCATACACCAACTGCTTACTCAATGAATTCAAACCAAAGGGGACTTTTATACGTCTGTTGTGTTGTTAACACTTTGTTTAATCCTTCTCTCAAAAGGATACAACTTACCGAATTCATAAACCACTCTGTTTATTTAGACTGCTATAGAAACAGTTGCAAAACAAACATCTCGGGGCAAGTATTATTAATACTGCAATAAAACAAGCCTCATGAAGCCACGTTCGACCGTTAGCTTTTATGTATGGGTTCTTTGTAACAGTAACAATCTATACCCTCAAGCCGACTCCCAACGGTTAAACATATATTATATGAACAAGGTCTCTTTCTGAAAGAGAAATGTTATCTAAACAATTTTTTTTCAGATTTAGCATTTCTCTTTGAGAACGAGACCTTGTTCATTCGATGAGAGATTAGCAGATTCGTTTGTAGAATAAAGGGAGAAAGGCTTTTGCATCAAACTGCACTTATTGAACGTTGTTATACTGAATGCTTACATTACACATCCGAGTAGACATCTATGCCTACTCGCTTTGTACGAATTTGTTAAAGCGACTCATTTGGTTCAGCAAGTGCAATGTGGTGCAACGCACTTTTCTCCCTTTTTCTACAAATGAATGCGCACGTCAATATTTTACTGGATGAAATAAGGCCTCCTTTTGAAAAAATAGATGAAATCATATGCAAAATATCAAGAAGCAATGTGAGGCTTTTAATATCAGAAATCAGAATAGGATTCTGCAATTTCCAATAAACATCACAAGCAAATCACAAATACTTTAGCTATAGTCTCCATTATGCATGAACAGTCCCAGTCTCTGTGTAAGCAAAGAAGGTCGATAATTGTGAGCATTGTCTCGCTCTACCATGAGATTGCGTGAGGTAATCAAATTAAGCCCGAGTCTAGAATCAGAGCCTATTTGACATCGTCGCAAACAGCATTGGTATTTTCTCATAGTAGTATATATGCATTATTCCGACGTTTGTAGCCAGTAAAACAGAATGATGGTGTGATTTGTAGTGGTAGGGGAGAGCACCAATACATCATCTTGACGTTTAACGGGGTTTTGTATTGACATATGAGACACTCTTACCAAAGCAATTCTGGGATTGAAAAACATAAAAGGTTGGCGTGATGGTCTAGTGGTGAGCGTACTCGACTCTCACCTGGTAGGTAGGGGTTTCCAGCCCTCAAGTATTAATTTTCTTTAAATATTGGGAAAGTATTTTCACCCTATTTCCAATTTGGCGCTGAACAGCGACGACTCGGATTGATATAAAAATCATTGTACTAAAATCTTCCCTTATGGGACATTAAAAAAACAACTTCGGGGGGGGGGATAAATATACATATTTAAGGTGGTAAAAGGGTCATTGCCAATTTGGACTTCGATCAGAGATTTGCAGAGATATGTGACAAAACAACTTTCCAATCAGAACAAACTTTTTTAATATACCAGATTAAGTATGGTTTAGCAAGCGAGATTAAAAACGACCAAAATTGCAAAGAATAGTTGAAATTGTAGATATTTCTAAAAAAATTCGATTGTATATTCTTGTAGTCAAGCTAACTGTGGTTCGTTTTTAAATGTGAATCGCAACGAATTTATTAACTTGGAAATGTGATCTGTTTTAGCCTTTAAGTAATATGACGACTTTTGTGGTTTTCATATTTATTATGGATGACTATATAGTTACTACAATAGCCTATATATATTCTTGGGGAGTTACTTATATATAGGCTACAAGCCATTGGAGCCAAAAAAGAACAATGGTAATGACCCATTGTTGAGAGAAGCCAAGTGAAGAAGTAGTTTTACGAAACTCGGGTAGTTTTACGAAACTCGGATAGTTTTACGAAACTCGGGTAGTTTTACGAAACTCGGGTAGTTTTACGAAACTCGGGTAGTTTTACGAAACTCAGATAGTTTTACGCGCTTCTTCTACCCCACCTGAGTTTTTGCTGGATTTTGATTCACACTCCACTTGAGTACTTTATTACGATTTCTTTTCGCGAATCTAAAATGGTCAAAATTTGTTACTCGAGAGAGAGAGAGAAAACGTCTTTACAGCAGTTAGACATAACTACTCAAGGACTAATCGACCCAAGCGTTCGGTTAGTATTCGAGTAGTTGAGTTATTTTAAAAGAAAATAATTAAATAAGTATAAAATGCACACATACATTTTTGCTAATCAAAGTTTTTAAAACAAATAAAAATATGATGTCTATTATTTTCCAATATTTTTCAGGTCAAATGAAATTGTCAACTACTTCTCTCGAGTAGTCACACAACTATTCGACCCCAACACTGATTATCATATACAACTTGAAATCTTAGTCATTATACTGTTTATTAAGGGAATCGGAGCAGCATTTCTAATGATGCGACTCCGGCTCAGATTCCGGCTCCAGCACATTTCAAAAAGTTTCCGATTCCAGCTCCGGCTCCGACCTACTTATAAAAATAAACCTATTTATAGAAATTGTACCTAAATGACTCGGAAAAATAATAATTTTCAAACTCATCATTTTGGTAGAAATTGTTATTTCAGACCCATAAGTTTTACATTTTTGGTATTGCCAGGAATAAAACTTAACTCTTCTATACTTTAAGTCTCTTTTTTTAATGAAGAGTACTGGAGCCGGAGCCGCAGATAAAATTTCGGCTCCAGCTCCGGCACCAGCTGAAAACCCTTCGGCTCCGGCTCCAATATTGATTTAATATACGATACTCCTCAACAAGTTTACTAAAAAACACTGTTTAGAACATCGACCCAATCATCTTGATGTTTTGTTAAAA
>JAUUEB010202636.1:0-13803 GCA_032362205.1 Clione limacina | reverse complement strand
CGATTAAACCACCTAACTATGTAAAACATTACTGAATACGATCATTCCCGGGAATCCCGGGATTCCCGGGAAATAGGTCCTCCGGGATTGGGATTCCCGGGATCAGAGCAACCGGGAATATCAACAACCCTAGTTCGTACCCAGGAAGTCATGGGGGGGTCAATTTTTGGAGGTACAGTGTTTAACTTTTATGAGAGTGAATTGACTCGTACAGTGACTTAATTTGGCAATTTGAACCGTTCATCAGTGGTGTAGCAAGGGATCTTTATTTGTAGGATTTGTGTAACATGTCGAGCAAAGCGAGGCGAAAACATTTGAAATATGAAAACTGAATGGTGCATTATAAAGCAATTTGCGTACCTATTGGGGGGGGGATGGACTTTTGCATGATTGTATCCCTAAAGTTTAAGAGAGTAAATTGACTTGTACAGTGGTCACATTCTTTGGTAATGTGATCCGTTCATCATGGGTGTAGCAATTAATTTGTGTTCGGGGAGATTGCGGACAAAATTGATATATGGAAGCTAAATGGTGCTTTAAAAAGACCAAAAAATTTCACCCACCAATCTGGCGGTAAGTTTTGGGATTTTACCCGCCAGGGCCAAATTTTACCCGCATTTGGCAGAAAGGCGGGTTGTTTCCTCAGTCCTGGTAATATCGAGTCATATGGCGTTATATGAAACTATATAGGGTTTTATAGAGGTATATAGAGTTATAAAAGGTTATATAGTTTTAAAGGGTTGTTTAGAGTTAAATATATTTAAACATACCTATATAGGGTTATATAAGGTTATGTATAGTTATATTTGGTTATATAGCGTTATATAAGGGTATACAAGTTCATATAAGGTTATATAGAGTAATATACGGTTAAATATGGGTATATAGGGTTATATTGGGTTATATAGGGTCATAAGGCATGGTTAATACATCTTGAGGCCTCGTGAGCTTCATAAGCCTTATAAGCCTACGGCTGCAAAGGCTCAGAAGCGCTCCGGAACTTAGTACTCCAGTGGCAGAAGCCCACATTCTGTCTTAACCCGGAACTTTTGGGGATCGCAGACTTTTTCTTCATATTTTGGTAGGTCAATATGTCTAGTTGCAAAATCAATCGATTGATTTTGCAACTAGACATATTGAACTACCAAAAAATGAAAAAAAGTCTGCGATCCCCAGAGTTCCGGATGTTTCGGCTCTGCCACTGAACTAAAGTCTCATAAGTCTCATGAGGCCCATTAGGCTCATAAAGCCTTGAGTGTGTTAGATGTAATGATCATGCCTTATTATGTCATATAGCGTGATATAGAATTATATAGAGTTATATATAGTTATATATAGTTATATAGAGTTATAAAGAGTTATAAACGATTATATAGGGTCATATAGAGTTAAATAGAGTTATGAATAGTTATTTTGAGTTTTAAAGGGTTAACTAGAGTTAAATAGAGTTTAATATATAGGGTATATAAATTCACATAGGGTTATATAGGGTAATTTTAGGTTAAATAGGGGTATATAGGGTTATATGGGGTGTTTTATGGTCATAAGGCATAATTAATTCTTTTAACACATTCGAGGCCTTATGACATTTGTGTGAATTACGAGTCTAAACTTCTGTGTGCTCCGACGATGCGTTCACCGCCGCGTTGATTTTTTTTTCAGGATAAGAACGCCCTTACTCTCGCATGCACGGTAAACATATTACCAGCAAGTTATTACGTCTAGTCTTTAATATAACCCATCTGACCGGAGACCAAACGAACGAAAAAAGTTAAATAGCGCTACGAACCGGAGACTAAGTAGATAAGATGCAAAACAACAATGACTTACATATCTTATAGGTATTGCATATTTGGTGAAATAGCCAAATATGACCACCCAATAAGAAGAAGAAAGATAAAGAAATAGTTTAACTAATATGCGATACTTGATGAATTACTAAAGAAAGAAAAAACTATAAACACGGAAAAGATTACATCATGGGAATACTATGAACAATGAGTCATACATATGCACTGACTTTTAACTATGGGCTCAAGTCGTCAATTTCAATAACATTTGGGTACTATATGAGATGTGCAAGGACATAATCTGGCTAAAAGAGGAAGGTCAAAACAGAAAAAAGCATGCTGGACCATCAAGATGACAGATCAAATGCAAGGTGTTAAGATGGGAATCTAATGACTGAAAGAATCCCACAAGAAAGTGTCACGTAAGGAAAAAGGTGACCCTCTTATCAGTTTGCAAGCACTCTATTAACCCAAAACGCCAAAAGTGGATTTAGAGAGTGCAAATAAGTTCAACAAGAGAATGTTCAACGACCCCGACAGCGAAAACAAGGAGTTAATGATCTTTGACAATTTGAGAGTGTTAATGTTTAATATAATAGAATCTGGTTTTGAATTTTTCAGCGGTTTGTAAAAAACAAAACCATACTTGTCGTTTGAGCTTGACATATTTTTGATATCCATAAAATGAATTGATTGGGGCCTTTTCCCTGACATAAGCGCAATTAAATTTACTGTTGTTAAAGTCAGTTATTTTAACGTCACTTAATGTAATGACCATAAAGATTTAATGTACTTCTAAACTACATCAGGATTCCAGGTGTTTGAATATCTTGGAATGGGTGCTTTTGTATTAAACACCCCTTTCATGAACCTAATCAGTCTTTGCTATCGTTAATTTTCACTCCTGCCAAAAGTGCTGATTTTGCTGTGTTCATTGAACTATATGAATAGTTATTTTTGAACATATCGCCTAGAACTGTTAATTTTATTGATGCTCCATTGTTCACAAAAATGTTGCCACTTCTTAATGTAAGTGTTGTATTGTTTCTTTGTGGCTGGCCTCCATCCTTGTTGTATTGTTTTGACAACTTCAGATGAAAATCCTTTCTTTTCAAGATCAGTCCAGAGATTTTGCATGCCATCAGTCTTAAATTTTTCCCCAGTACATGTTGTTTCCTTAAAGGATGAGATAAAACATCATCTTTCCATTTAATTCTAACAGGCAGATCAATAAGTAACCTTAAGAGTAAAGGAAAAAATGGTTGTGTACTCCAATTGGGCACAATCATTATCCCAGTAAGATTTTCAAGTTCTACTTTTCTCAAAAAAACATGAATCATGTTAAAAAGTGGGAATGCATAAAAATTCTCTTCTTGAAAGTGTTGAGAAAAAGTATCAATTGCTAATGCTTCTGGATCAGGTCGTCAAGCAATAAAGCGAGAGACTTTAGCATTTATTCTTGTAGCAAATAAGTCAATAGTGGGAACAAACTTGAAATGTGACATTATTGCATTAAAAACATCTATTTCAAGCGACCACTGAGCATTATCCTGTAAGTTTCTAGATAAGAAATCAGCTTCTGTATTCAATATTCCAGCAATATGTTCTGCTGATATTAAGATGTTTTTATCAATACACCAACTCCAAATTTCTTTAGCCAACATATCACATTTTTCTGATTTGCTATTTGCTACCTCCACGTGCGTTTAAATAACACACACATGTTGATGAGTCTGATTTAATTATCACATGAGTATTATGGCAATCTGCACATAAAGACTTTAAACCAAATAGATACTACTTTCATTTCTAGAATATTAATATGTCTCATTCCAACTTCCACCTGCCTTTTGATCTCCTCTAACTGCCCCCACGTCGTATTACTGCTGTCAGTATTCATAAATATTGAGGGTATTGGTTTAACCAACATAGTCTTTTGATTGTGTATTTTATTTTTCCACCATTCAATATCTTCGACAGCACCTTTGTCTAGGGTCATAGTTGCATCAAAATTACCTGCATTATCTCTAAGAGCTTTAATTTTGTTTCTTTCTAAATTTCTGTAATGCAGTAGCCCATATTCAACTCCAGGTGTGTAAGCTACCATAGTACCAAGGAGCCTAGCAACATCTCTAATCACAACTGACTAATTGTTCAAGATATCAACACATTTTTGTTTAACATGAGCTATTTTGTCTTTTCCAATGCGAACAGTCTTATCTTTTGAATCAATAATAAGGCCTAAGTGTTCAATGTTCTGAGAGGGTGTTAGTGAAGATTTGTCAAAATTAACCACATATCCCAAATCTTGTAGTAACTGAGTTGTTGCTTTTGTATCTTTAGCACACTCATCAAGTGTATCAGAAATTATAATAATGTCATCAATATAAGCTGACAAAGTAATCCCCTGTTCTCTTAACCAGCTAAGTGGGAATTTCATAATTTTGGTAAAAATTCTAGGCGAACAACCAATTCCTTGAGGCAGACTAGTAAACTGATACAATTGAGAGTTTCAATAACTTTTTAGAAACTTCCTACTATCACAGTGAATATTAACACATAAATATGCATCTGTAAGATCAATACTAGTAATAAACGATTTGGGTCTTATCAAGTTTAACACTATTTTCATGGTATCCTGTTTGAACTTGTGATACACAATAAATTTGTTAATGTCTGCAAAAATTCCTATCATTCTAATTTTGCCTGATTTATTTTTGCGACAAAATAAGGGGGCAATAATGTCACCTTCTTCAGGACTTGATTTTTCCACAATACCTTTATCAATGAAAGTATTTATTTCGGTGTTAATGAGGTTATGAGTAATATTATCAAATTTGTTTTGTCTTATCCTTGCATATTGTGTCGGAATATCATCTAATTCAAGTCTAACCCCTTTAACCATGTCTATGGACAAACGGTTACTAGTTATTTTCATCAAATTGTGTGTAAAAAGTTTAATTCTTCCTCCAAAACTCACATCTACTTTTTTCTCACCCCCCTCATCACACACTTCACCTCCCTCATCACACACAACATCCTTCTCTACTTCATTCTTCTGTAATTCCCTCTCTGCAAACCTCTGTTCCCTCTTGTTTTGGCAGAGGAACTCACTGCCCCGCTCCCTAAAAAAGCCCTGGCCTTCTTTTGAAAGTGGTAAAAGGGCTTATATGGTTGGAACCTGACGTTTCCACCAGCTCTTGGTCTGCGAAAATTTGATGATCCACGTGAAAATGAAGGGGAACAGTAGAAAAAACTAGCCGTCTGAAAGAAGGGGCAGACATATTTTCACGCAACTTGTTTGTTTGGTCTATTTTCTTCATTTTCGATTCCAAATCATCCCCAAAAAGCTGAGTTGTGATTGGAATTTCTTTATGTGTCAAATGTTTTGCATTCTTCATTTCAGGTTTTAGGTCTGAACGCCGTGTGTAATTGATATCCATTGATGTGTGAGCCAGCAGTTCAAAAGAGTCTTTTAGAAGTTCTAACACCTCTGGATTGTTCTTAGATTTATTCATTGCCTGCACGAGCGAAAACAATCCTTTCACAATATTCTTCTGAATGTTTTGTGCTTTTAAATCCCTCTGCTGGGCTGCTACAGGGAGGAGCTCTCACACCTCTTTGTTTAGTTTTGGGCCACTAACAAAGGAGTATTGTCCAGTCTAGTATAAGCATCATTCGACTTTTTAAATTCCTCTTGCACGACATGTGATATAATAGTTTTGTTGACAAACTTTGCAAGATCGTCATCCACAGCAGATTAAGTCTTTTCTTTAAGTTCATATTTCTCTAATTTTTCGGAGAACAAATTGTCTTGACATTTACCTGCCAAATTTTCTACTTGCACATCATCAACCTCTGTCATAACTTAATCTCCACTATCTTCTAACACTACCTGTTCCGTCACCACATCTTCCATCTCCACATCTTCCGTCACCTCTTCTCCTCCTATCTCCGTTCATGTTCCTCCCCTCTCATCATGAACTCCATGAACTGTGTCATCTTGTCTGCAATCTTGTCTAACTTATTCATCTTTTCTTCCACCTTCTCAAGTCTATTTTCCATAATATCTGATTTACTTGCAGTAGCAGACATGATCAATCAATCTGTGAAACAAATTGATAAAAAACTTGTTACTTCCTAACCAGTACAAGGTGACTAATCAAACCAAAAATCCATAAAAGTACCACAGTACCAAAAAAGGAAAGGTTTTTGTCCCAAGAAAATCCTTCTATTATACGTAACCATTATTCAAGTCAATGCATCTTGTAAGACCACTAATCACGACTAATGTCATTATTGCAAACAAATCGACCTTTAGCCACAGCTCATGCCAACAAAAAAACACAGCTTTACAAACCAAATCTTGCTTTTGAAAATACTTCCAGGAATATAATTGAACCAAAAAACTGCAAATTTTAAAATTAAGATTGAAAGCACGACCGCAACGCTTAAGTGTTGGTAACGAATTGATTTGCGCATGCGTGAGTTGTTGGCACCGTCTCTTCATGTGTAACCCCCAAATGTAACATATGATTATAGAAATAAAATCAAACCCAAGATGTTTCTGATAGAATACAAGCTAATTTGATTTTCCACACAGCACTAACATAATATGTCGTCATATCTTGATTAAACAAGTGACAATGTTAACACGGACTACTTACTCTCAGGAGGTGGATCAAACTAAATAGATTATTGAGGAGATATTAAATGTTTTATTCTCGACACAATAGAAGTGTTTACTCATTGTATACGTCTTAGCCGCTTAGTATTTGCTGTCTTAAGACACTATTGTCTTGTACCTTAGCATTTAGGGGGAAATTAAAGGTTTTCGATGGATGCCATCGTCAAGACTTGAAAAGGAAATTCCAGCCCTCGAGCACAGAAGCACTTGTCCGTCTATTAAGCTTGTTAAAGCGCGTGAACATGGAAAGAACGCTCGACATTTTTACCTCTTCAAAACCTGTCGACCATATCCTCGGGCTTTTAGAGTTCACGGTCATATCTGTATTTGAGGCCTAGCGAATGTGTTATTTTGCCTTTATGAATTGCGTGACTTCTTTTTTGTTAATATGAATGATGATTTGCCTGAATATATTTCGAAAATTATTGATGTTTTTTTACATACTTACTCTCTTGTTAGAGAAATCATGTTCTAACAAAAGAAAAAAACTGCCAAGTGTTAAAGACAACTGAACGCATGTTATTAACCAATTACAGACATTAAATAACTAGTGTCTAGGACTAATTTAATTCTTGCATAAAACTGAGTGGTCTGGTTGAATTCACAATGAACCAATAGCCATTTTGATTAAACTGCACGTACTGCGATTATCACCGTTTTACTATTTTTTTAAAGCAAAATAACTACTAGCAAATAGCAAAGACTTCGAGTTGATTGTAAATTATGTTAATATTATTCTTTTTTTCGAACTGTGGGAGCTTACATAATCTTGTCAACTGTGTATTGTACTCGTCTTTAATGCCTTGTTTATTATGTTGAAGAAATGTTATTTTCCAAATATGTCATACACAGATGAAGTATTTACGTATTGTCTAAGATATCACTTGGAACTAATCGTGTTATCATGGGTCCCCAATAGAACATAACATCTTAGCAACACTTAACTTATCTTACAAAAACTCCGTCAATAGATACTCTTCCTGAAGAACTGTACAGCGAGCCTCTCAGCCTCTTAAACACTCAATGTCTCCGCTACGAAGCCTCTATTCTTGTACACAATCCTGTCATCCAACATAGTAGTGTAATGGATAGTAGAACTGCATATTATGACAGTACACAATTAGAATGAACAGGACATGATCAGAGTCCTCAGGGTCGCAGTGAAAAATATAGTCCACGAGGTTAGCTGGACACTTTGGGAGTTTGTTCTGAATCATTTGGCTTAATGCGTTAGTAAGGTATTGAAATATCTAATGGAGAAAGCATGCATATTTAATAGTGTCCTGTTAGCAAGGGAGGGGGGCTACACATGACTATTATACGTGGTTGCATTAAGTCATAATAACCTTTGCCAGGTTAAAAGCAATGAGCCAATTGGTTAATCTCCCTATATGTTTTGCATACAAACAGAGTGTACACAGGATACACATGATCCAACACTTTTTTGAGCTGCTTGGGAGGGAAGATTTAGCAAGTATGAACCAGATGTGTGGTTGAACAACATAGACATGAAGCGTGGGATTATCCAAGACACAGGCAGATCAGAAAGAGCAAGAGTGCACTCCGTACAGAAAGAGTGAAGTTTTCGTCAGAACCCAATTGATGGCATAATTTTTTAATCATATTATATAATACTTTTACTTATTGTGAATAAAACATGTTGTGAATGTGAACGTTTCTGTTGGCAATTTGTGTTTATGCATTTGCTTTTAAGACTTACATTACACGATTTATGATTCGAATAAATATACATTTTACTCGGAACTTTTACTACACTGTGCAAAATACTCTTGTTCATCCAGGGCTGCTTTGATTTCATGAAGGCGTGTAGGTTATAAAGCTCTTTTAATGGTTTGAAATTGAAGAATGAATATGTCAATGGTCATTTTTATACTTGATTTTGCTGAAACCGTTGAAATAACAACATGACATCATCATTTAATTAATTATATTTGTTGCTGACAATCTAAAAAAGGGAAACGTAGAGAAATATCTTAGATACTTATAAATAGCCAGTGAAATAATTGGCAATCAATCACACAAATGATACTCACGGGGTTACTTGCTATCTATAGCTGGTAGCTCGTTACTAAAAACTTGCCACAACTTATCTTCTGTTAAAACAGTATTCTGAGTGGAGTTTTCTCAATACAGTCGTACTTTTTACGAGGTCATTGGCCATTTTGCCCTCAGCTACTAGGTGTATTTAGTAGCTTAGTCAGGAACAGCGATACCTAGCATTTTGTGGGGTGAACTAAATATATTGTTCTATATAGGGTGGGGCAATTGTTCCACGCCTTTCTTCTAAATTGTAATTAATGAACATAATTGTTTAATTATGATGTATTGTGTATCCTACACTGTAATATTTTCCTACATATTTTTCCCCTGAACGGAAACCATAAAAGTCAAGCAAACATACTTTATACAGCAAAATAATGACGGGTCATAAAAGCTTACAAGAACGACACATAACGTTCCAAGTCAGTGCCGCGGAATCACGTATTGCGCTTATATATCCCAATACAAACGTGCAGGTGTCTACATTTATCTCACCTTACATATAGCATAGTCATTATTGAAGAAAACACTATATTTATATTGGTTAGTAAATGGCAAACTCTAATAAAAGAAATTGCTCTTGTTTGATGTTAAGTGCTTTTTACGCCTGTGCCATTAAGCCATTATTGGATTTCATTTTTAGGTTTTCGTTTATTTCAATTTAACTGATGTGCCTTTCATATAATTTTGCATTAAAGCCCCATCAGTTCAAATGTAATGAATACACTTTTAAATAAAATGTAAATTAAGTATTGTAATAATTTCTTTGGCATTGATTTGCCCGTTTAATGGTGATATTGCAATTTACAAAAGCAATTGTATTTTAGTCTTTCTGTTATCAATCAAGATGCAATGAAACACATTGAATGTATGACGATAGAGCTAGGCGTGTTAGGAACACTTACTAAAAATGTTTAATATGAAACACAAAAACCATTAGCAGGGATTTTTAATAAATATTAATCGGAACAGTACACAAAACGACAAAAGCATTCCGATTCGTCTAGCCAGAATATGTCCTTACAGCATCGTCTAAATTAAAATTCTAGTCAACATGGCATTGTATAACCCTCGAAGCTCAAAACTACCATGGCTAGACACAAACGTCAGGTAGTCAAAAGGACAACCCGCATCTTATCGCCAAAAATAATAAATGGGTAACTGTATTGTGTTGAATCTTTATATTTATACAGTAATATAAGTTACTGTAGGGTACAAACAACAAAAGTCAATTATTAAGTTAGATTTAGATCTTTATGTTCAATGAATACTATAAGTCAGTAGACATTAATAAAATAATAATGATACTATTTACACTTAGATAATTAGACTCTAACATGTAATGAGTGTTCTACTCTTATATTTATCATGGGTGTTGATTTCAAGATTTATTTCATGCTCGCATAAAGCTTCAGACGTCAACAGAAAGTCTTCTCCTCTTGATATTGAGAAAATAATTTGAACATCGTTTATTTAAATGGCAGTGCCACAGTTGTTAAGGTGCTTCTTCATTTGTCATAGCTCGATTCGCACCGTGGACAAGTTAGTTACACTACATTGCTTCTGATGATCTTTTCCACTAAGGGTTTCATAGTATTAACCTTCATTAGATCATAATAATTTTGACAATGTGCTTTGATGGGATGAAGAGCTTGAGCATAGTTATCTGTGCATTTTCCACGATATTGTACGAAAAGACAAAACTTCATTCTTTCATCCAAAAGATTATCAGGAATCCCAAGCTAAGTTGCATCACATTCTTCACATTTACTGTCTGAATTCACACTTTCATTGTCTGAATCGTCATCCGTCGACATTATCTTTCGTTATTATTCAAAGCCGAGTATATATTTGGCCCATAGAAGAAATAATCCCTAAGAACTTCATGCTCTCTAAGCTATGAACAATGTCATATACAACTGACCTCTTGTACATTTTAGGTGTCAGTGCATGAATATTCATAATGAGACCAGTGTCAGCTGACTTGTTGTTCTATATTGATGACGGTGTCCCATTAAACTTTGTTATTTTAATATCAACTTATTTTCCCAGTTTGATGGTGAATTTTAAATATTGGTCGAGGTTGTATTTATCATGTACACCATCTACGTTAGGCTTTTCTAATGACGAGTTGATGATAGTTATTTAATATAACATCCCCGACTGTAATATAGAAAATAGCAGCAATATTTGTGATATTTTTTATGTTATATTTCAATTATGATACATCTCATAATGGAGAATAAAACGTTTTACCAAATAAGCAAAAAAAACGCAATTAAGAAATCAATTACAATAACATGAAATAAATTGAGACCTTAGATTGGTAAAGTATTCGTGAAAGAGAAAAATTCTCGAACTCCCATTTGCCTTCCAAAGCTTGCTGCTAGTGCATGTTGACAAGCCGTGAAGTGAGTGATAGCAATGCTCAGACAAACTGTATGGGTGTCAGTTTTATTAATTTGAAGTAGATCACGTGACCACTAATCGCATATCCGATTAATTTTATCCCGTTCTGAGTTGTGAAAGACGTGACGCCAAAGTGATGAGTACCGCCTGTTGTGAGTTTGGTCAGCCGGGCAGCTGCCACGCGATCTTTCAATCTATAAGTTTCCTTTCCTCTTGTACTTTAGCTTTGATTAAATATGTTCCACCTGGTGCTGGTTCAGTACAGTTAAACCTCTATGAGTTGACCAACCTCCTTGTACAAATAGGTGGACGCATTCGAAAAGTGGTAATCTTAGACGAGTAGACATATAATTCAAATTTAATTTAAATAAGATTGAATTATATTTTCTTGTTAATGTATGACTTTACTGATCAAGATATATATTGTTAAAACAATGGTTAACGGAGGAATTCTTTTTCATTGAAAAGAATTATGATCAAACATTTGTAGGATTGCAATATAAATAATTATAAACACAACTTCACCATCACATATTTGAAAATACATCGATTGTCACATAAGCATGCTTACAAATACATGTCTACCTCTACCAAACAATTATGTCCTTTATGGTCTATTTTAGATGGCGTTATATTTTTTGCAAACATTTTCATGTTGATCCACTTATTGTGTTATGTTTGATTTGATGCTATGTGTGTCGTTCTTTTTTAAATTTTTTACGAAACGTTGATGTCAATAAATAGACAGCCTTAACTGAAATGATAAAGTATTACACAAACATGGCAACCTCTGCTGTAGAATGTCAAAACACAGA
Source organism: Clione limacina (assembly GCA_032362205.1). Lineage (NCBI taxonomy): Eukaryota > Metazoa > Mollusca > Gastropoda > Pteropoda > Clionidae > Clione > Clione limacina. The sequence continues at coordinate 2,041 of JAUUEB010202636.1, read as the reverse complement.
TTAAAAGTAAACCAAATCAGACTTATGAACAGCACCATGATTCCTGTTTATTATACAGTGATGTGATGATTGAACAATTTGACATATTATGTCGTTATGATATATCAACTCCTTTGTGTTGTTATATCTTTTCTTATATCTTCATTCAACTTTATCAAGCTTTAGAGTTTCAAGTGGCAGGTGGTTATTGACTCGGTTATGGGAAATCAGGCTAGATGACATTATATCTCTTCTAACAAATGTCCTTAAACATCTCTCAACGTTGGGGAAAAGTTAACATATAATACAGTGTGGGTAGTTACATACACTTGTTAACTCTTTATGACAAGAGATTATATCAAAATAATGCCATCTGTTTATTGTCAGATTCTTCAAACCATGAGGTTTATTTGTCATTTGTATTTGTTGATTTACTAGAAAATTAACGTTGATGTAGTCGTGCAGAATGTATTAAGACTGATTATTAGTGGCAATCACTATGAAGAGTTCCGTGTACAAGCTTCTTTCCGTACCTTAAAGTTGTGACTGTCGTACGTTGCCTGATGACAGGTGTCTCCTATTGTGACTGTCGTACGTTGCCTGATGACAGGTGTCTCCTATTCTAACCAAAACATAGTTATCCTCGAGTGCTTTCCCTTTTCCCCTCTTCGATGTATTTTTTTGCAAAAGCTTTTTCTTCTGTGATTTTTAAGAGTTGATCGTTCTATAACCGAGCACCCTTTGGTTTCCTTCAGTGACTAGGTCAACGTGTTTTTGTATTTCCAATTACCTCTGATGAAGTCTTCTCTTCTGACTCTCTGAACACGGGCGCATTATCTCAAGGCGGGGCCCAAAGGCACTCAAGCAGGTCGGGGCCCCATGGATCATTCCAATTAACTCACCATACCCTAACAACCTTTAGTCAATTTGTTCGTACCAAAAACAAAACACCCCTTATTCGATAAAATAGAAATGTAGTCATTTATCACACCCAATTTGTATTATAGACAACATACTAGTGCAAATAAGTTGTATGTTGGTTGTTGGTAGGATAAAATTATATAACATTTCGTTATTAATACAAAATAAATCAAAAAGCGAATTACCTTTGAGTACAAAAATGCAGCTTATATTTCGGTAAAAAATTAAGGTCAAATGATATGCTGACATTATTGACTAGTTTTGTGAATTGTTATCTAATTATAATTATTGAGGTTTAGTGACTAGTGAGGCTCTTTGGTATGAACATAAGAATAATCATGTTAAATTCACTTGATTTTTAAAACAGCCCTAATCCAAGACAAAAATGTTGACACTGGGCCGATTACGTTAAAACAGTGCGATGCAGTGACAAAAAACAATTAAAATACAATTACTTGCGATGGAAATACATTCCATGGAGAAACCAACGAAATCAAACTGTTCTGGTTGTCATACTATTAATATTTAACCAAAGCCAAACTTAAACAACTGCCTTATCAAAGTTACTTAGTTCGAATGGATATAAACAAATGTTAATAATGGCTATATGAAGCTACTAACATAATAAAGTTCATACTAAGTTTTGTATACATCTTTGCGTGTTTCAATACATTAACATCAGTGGGAATGGAATTAAAAGTTACAGCTTAATCACAAACATTGGCCCGGTTCTATGAACGTTTGTTTATGTATCATCTGAGAGTTTGTGAGGCTCGTCTTAGAAAATTAAGTCAACATTTAAGTACATGAATGTTCCTAAATATTCCCAAGAAGGAGCCTCACTAACTCTCAGTTAAAACCATTTTTTTCGTAAGAAATCATTTCATTAATTACAAGAAACCATTTTACTTTGTATCTTTCCTTGTCCGTTTAATCATTTCAAGTATCTGATTTCTACACTAAGTACTACTGAACTCCAACCAGTCATCTTCTAATGGGAATTTGACTTAGAGGTTCAGACATGAATTATCATTGATTTCATAAGATTATGACCTGTGTGTTTCTGCTTGTCTACGCGTCTTTTTAAACTATTTAACCTTATTTTACCCCCAAAGAGCGAGAGAGAGAGAGAAAGAGAGAG
>JAUUEB010202414.1:0-13807 GCA_032362205.1 Clione limacina | reverse complement strand
AGAAAGTTACAAGAGTGTTGATGACTTTCTGCTTAGAAAATAACAGGGTATTTTTACAATGATGTTTTTTGCATAAGATAGAGGAGTAAAAAAACAGCATGTTTGCCATTCAAGACAAAGAGACAGAAAAATGATAAGAAGAATGAGAGAGATAGTTGTTATTCATTCATAGCATAGTCAGTCCTTTGACTCAAGAATAACTAGTATGCATCTATTCTATACATTTTAATTGTGTCTGATTGAGATTCTATTGGATGAGATATCCATGTCACTTTGTACTTTGTACACTTGGAACATATATAAAACTTGAACACTAGTTCTGTCATAATAAGAAAAAACATGACTATAATATTCTCAAGAACATTTATGTGTCAAAGTACAATAAAACAAAATTAAAGTTAGACTTAAGACTTAAAACGTTTTAGATCTCCTCAGACTTTCATATTGAGGTTCTAAACTGAATATCTAACTTGAACATGGCAATATTTCATAAGTCACAACACCTAGGAGGTTTCAACAGAGAGTTTATATTAAATGCCTGTTATTAGCACGAAAGAAGAACGCTCAACACTCCTTTACTACATATAAAATACACTAAGCAGTTGTAAGTCAATAAGCATGTCTGAAAGTTGACTTGGCGTGTGTTTTGACTTATAACCAAAATCTTGTCCTTTTCTGACAAACAATACTTACTAATCAAGAGTGTTTTTCCAAAGCTAGAAAAGATAAAGTGTTGGTGAGCTGAAATCAATAAAGAAGAAAACAAAAGGGAATATGACAAAAGCCACCCTGATTTTAAACTAACTCAAAAGCCGTCCCCAAAAATATGTGTTACAGCGCTGCACCAAGTATTTTACAATAAGTGACTTTGCAAGCAGAAAAATTGTCTCAAACTGATAAACCACAGGAACACCAAATCATCGACTAGAAAGCAAAAATGTTTTTATTTGGACAAGAGATGAGATAAGGAAAAAGATGTGCAGTCAGTGACATAGAAAAAACAATTAAAATGCTTATAAAGTTTATACAATCTGTGTCAGGAATCTGTATCTTTCATGGGTTCAACATAAAACATAAATTAACCCACAAACTTTAGATCTGTACTTGCTGTCAATGACAACTTCTAAAACATGTATGTAAAACACAATCAACTCCTCACCTTTGATCCTGGCCACTGTCTGTAGGTAATGGTCTCTCAGTTCTAGAATGGTCTCAGCTTCTGCTATCTGAAAGGAAGAAAAAGAAGAGCAGATCTAAAATGAGACAGAGAGGTTAACAAGCTCAACTCTATGAACATGTGAGAGGAAGGGGAGTGCTGAACACTAGATCGTACAGTGATGCATCTCCCCTCCACCCTCACTAGACACTGACATTTTGTTTAACATACAAAAGATTTGTGCAGGTTACAATACAAACAACTTAAACTATAATATTAGATTTGTATATGCTATATCCAATCTGTATAAAGTATTTGTTGTGGTAGTGGGAGTAGTAGACTATACTCAAGAGGGACAGTTCCCAGGTTTTAACCCAAACAGTAGAAATTCACAAAACTAAAGTGCATATGTTTATATCCCTACTATAGTCAGTATACAAATTTGTTAAGATTGTTTAGCTAAAAGTGCAACTTAGCCTGTCCGAGAAGATTACAAAGTATATAAGGTACAAAGGCTATATATAGACTGTATATCACAACAAACTGGAGACCAGCCATATCATCACTCACCTCTGAGATCTTCTCATCAGCCTCAGTCGACCAGTTGTCCATGAAAACATCTGCTGCTCCCCATTCAACTTTTTTCTCAGTCTTCGTCTCTTTAGAGTCTTTCAGCTCTCGCTCCAACTGAAATAAGCAACAAACTAATCAAACAAGTCAATGGTCAATTTTTCAAAAGTTCACAAGAAAACAAAGTCAAAAGTTTGTAATTCTGAAGAATGTCAAGGATGTTCTATCTTTCTCTATTAGATCAATTCCAGAAATCAAGCGAAGATAACTGTAGGCTTTCATAAAGTAAAAAAAAATCTAAATTGGCACAGCTATGGGTTGCGCATCATAAACCTCAGACAGTGCAGTTAATTCCTATTACAAATTATTTTTGAAAAAGGTCTACTCTACCTATCCCAGTCTAAATTGGGGGACATACCTAATACTGTTGGAGACTATATCCCTAACAGCCTTTCCAAATACATCGCTATTGAGAGCCAATCTTTTTTTGTGATTGTGCAGTCCAGGGCTCCCTGTATTATCTTTATAACCAAATGTCTGCACAGTGTTTAATGTCCTCCATTTTCTTCTATTCTAACCTTGTATACTGCTTAATAAACTAACTAAATACTTTATGCCTTTTACATCTAAACAAAATAACCACTCCTGATATGAAACTTTCAGACTCTCCCTTACATTGTTGCCTGAGAAACAACTAGCAAACTTTGCTAAACATGCCAGTTACACTAGTTTGTCCCTCCTTCTGTCTAGGAGACTTGACAATAATATTTAGAGTCAAATGCATCAACTTGCATAATCCTTATTGTTTTGTCGCTGTTGGAAAAACTGTAAACAATTACTTTAATCAAATATTCAAAAATGAGCATCACCTGTTACACTTTACCAGAAAGTTGTGAAAAATTAATGAAAACATGTATCAGACTTAATAAGGAAAAACTATGAAGGAGTGATTAACTGAAAAATTACAGGAATCATGCATATAAATATCAATACACCTTTTTTTCAAAGTCTCTATTTACAGTTCCACAGTAGAGACAATCCATGGAAAAAACAAAACATAAAAATTAACTAAGTCACCACTCACAGAATCTCTCTTTCTCTTTGCCTCCTGCATATCTTCCTTGTACTTTCTGTCCATCTGTAGATACTTGTCCTCCAATGCACCGTGTTCTCCCCTCAACTCTTCCAGCATGTTGCGACATGTGCTAAGACCAGATGTTAGACGTTCACGTTCACTTGTGTGAGCAGCTTCACGAGATCTGATCCATTCAATGGCTCGGTCTCTTTCTTTGATTGCCTGTTCATGTAGCAGAAATATGAGTAAAGGTTATACAGGAAAAATGTTAAGCATGAATGAAACCATTTTTTTTTTTGGAGTAGTTGCTAAGCTTTAAAAATGTATTGCCAACAATTTAATTTTTTCATACACTTCTATATAAAATGAGAATATAATTATAAAATTTCAGATTTGTTAAAATATAAGACAATTTTCTCTAATTTTTTTGTATTGTATGGTCATCTGGCTAAATGTTTTACAACAACACAACTATACACAGCAATCATATTAAATCTCATACTCAATTAATTTTTACATAAATCAACTTGTGGAATTTTCAATAAGGGCATTAGCACACATCTGCACTAAGTTACTTCATGAAAAATAAGTGATTGTTCAATATCCATTACTGACTTTCAGCTTGCCTTGCCCTTCAGAATATTTCTATTGTAGTCTGAACACAGTTAGACTTGTAAAAAATTTCCTGAGTTGAGAATACTCATAAACCAACAATGTAACTGCAAAGAGCTGAGTTCCCAGTCATCTAAGAAATTCATAAAACAACTGCATTCGTAGAATCATTGTGATTTTGAAACTGGTAGTCCAAAAACTTTTGTGTATTTCATCAATAGCTACTTTGCAATGTATTAATTGATACTTTAAGTTTAAGAAAAATAATAGAAAACAAACCTTTGCACAAGAATCCTTCTCTGATTCAAGTTTTTCCTTTAGACTGATTACCACTTCTAATTTCTCCTCTTCCTTTCCTTCTCTGTCCTTCTTCCTCTTTCCCTCCTCCTCCTCCCACTCATTCTTCTCCTCCTGTATCCTTTTCCTCAATTCTGACTCTAGCTCTGTACGCAAATCTCTGATTTCCTCCTCCTTTCTTGTCCTCATTTCTTCCTCCATTCTTCTCTTCTCCTCTGCCACTTGTGAACTCATCTCACTGTTGAGTCTTCCTTTCTCATCTTTTACTTTCTTCTTCATCTCCTCCTTCCAACTACGGACATCTTTCTCAAGTTGAGATTTCTCCCTGACAACACGAGCCTCCAGTTCCGAAACAAACTTGCGTCTGAGGTTGGCGACTTCCTCCTCCAGCTTCTCTTTGACCTTCATAGTCACTTGGATCTGAACCTGCTCCTCCCTTATCTCCTCATTCCTTTTCTTGTCTGCCTCCCTCTCTCTTTCCGCCAGCTGTATTTCATCCTTCAGTCTCTCCTCAAACTGCTTTCTCTCATTCTCACACCTAACCTCAGCCTTCGCTAGATCATCTTCTGCCTTTGCTAGTTTATCCTCAATCTCTTTCTTCTCCTTCTCGTAAAGTTCTTTTTCTTTCAAAATCCCGCCTGCCACTCCCACTTTGATCTCATCCGCAATGTAGCCCTGAGAATGTTGCAACCAGCGTCTTCTCTCCTCCTGGATTCTCTCTTTCACCTTGTTCTCCACCTTTTCTTCGTCTTCTTCATCAAATACAGTATCAAACAACTTTTTCTTAGCAGACACCTTCAATGAACCTTCATCACTCTTCTCCTTGTCAAATCCTGCAATCACAGTTTTGAGTCTTTCAATCTCAGTTTTTAGTCCTTCAATCTCTTTCTCTTTTTGATCAGTCTGCTCACTCAAAAGACTCATCAACTTTTCTTTTTTCTCACATTCGCATTTCATTTGCTTAACTTCTTTTCCTTTAACCTCGATCTGTCCTTTCAGCTGCGTCAACAAATTTTCCTGCTCTTCCAACAGACCTTTGATTAGGTCAATCTCCTTCTCTTTCTGTTTCAGCAGTTCAAAGTTTTCCTTAGCTTTATCAAGTTGCTTCCTCCATTCTCCCTGCAGCTCAGCTTTCTCCACTGCATATTTCTGCATCAACATCTTTAACTCTTTCTCTTTTTCTTCCCTGAAAGTAGTCATTTGTTTGTCCATCTCTTCTAATTTTTCAGTTAAAGCCTTCCCTTCATCATTCTTATGTTCTCCAAACCCAGCTATTTCTTTTGCCACATAGTTTCTTGCAATTTCTTCTCTCAACATCCTCTCTTTTTCTTTGACAGCTTCTTCTAGTTCTTTCTTATTCTGCACTTCCATTTCTCCCTTTAAGATATTCTTTTCTTCTTCATTCTTCTCTTTGTATTCTTCAACTGCTTTCTCCACCTGATCCTCAATCTTTCCCTCAATCTCACGCCTCACCCGATCCTCTCGTTCCTGCAGGAAATAGCGTAATTCATTCTGGAACTTTGCCTCTCTGCTACGTGCTGCTCGCTCAAACTCTTTCTTATGTCTAGACCTCTCATCTTCCAGCTCGTTATCAAACAGTTTCTGTGATTCTCTCAGCTTCGTCTCCAAACTAATAATCCGCTTCCTCAGTTCAGCCTCATCTGCACTGATATTCTCCGTTTTTCTGACTATATTGGCAATATCTTCTGCAGCAGTCGAACCAATAACTTCCTTTGTATCTGGCTTACTTTTAGATATTACTTCACTTTCATCATTTCCCCTCTCAGACACCAGCTGTACCAGTTCCTTATTCTTTTCCTCTAGCTTTGACTCTAATTCCTTAACCTTCTTCTCACAGACCTCTAATAACTTCCCACTCTTCTCTATCTCAGAATCTTTCTCTTTCAAACAACTATCAAACTCCTCCATCTTCCTCTTGAACTGTGCTCCCTGCCCACCAACCTGAGACTCAAATATTCCAATTTTGTCAGACAAATTTTGACATCTTTCTTTCAACTCTGCTTCTTTACTCAAAAACCCAGCTTCCTTATCTGCAAGTTTCTCTTTCAAAGACTCCAATAACTCCTTGATCCTCTCCTGTACTTGTATGATCCTTGGCTCTCCATCTTTCATCTGTTCCTCTCCTTTGTCCGCTTCCCCTGGAGCAGCAACATTCTCTACTTCAAATGTTTCAGCTAACATGTTTCGAAGACTAAGTGATAAACTGTTCAGTCGTTCTTCAGCCTCCATCTGTGTCTTTAGTAGTGATGCTTTCTCAAGGTCAAACTTTTTGGTCAGGGATGATATTTCTGCTACATGTTGTTGTTCCAATAACTGGATCTGATGATTCTCTGCAGATTTGTTCAACTTGTCTGTAAAGAGGAAATAAAAATAGAAATTATAAGAATAATAAAAGAGACAAATATTTTGACGCTCATTGTTTCTATAACTGTATTTAGCTTTAAAAGAAGCATCATTAATTATCAATACAGTGAAACCTTGTTAAGCCGCCAAACTTACAGATGTTTGACTGTATCAAGAATTATAAGCATTAGATCAGAGATTTGATAAAATAATAAAAACAAAAGACTGAATTTGCATAGATGAATATAAGTTGGTAATTTTCACACTTTGCACTATGTATAGCCACTTACAGTACCTCTGAAACGATGATAACTAATTAAAAATACATTTTTTTATCAAATTTTGTTCCACAGTACTTGTCTATTCTGTGTCATCTCAGTCCTAATTGACCAGTCTCAATAATCACAATCAATAGCTCTTAAAGTTGACCTAAAACAAAAATTTTAATTTCTATAGAAAAAGACACAAGACAAAATGTACATCATATAAATTACCTTCATCAAATACTTGGTCCTTGTTAGCTTTAAACTCTTCTTGCAAAGCCACTTTTGCTTGACAAACCTGGACAACAGATGATAAAGATTGATTGATTAAATATGTTTATATGGTAAAGTTAGAGCAGTATTGAAATTGTTGCCTTAAAAAAACAATTAAAAGAAATAACTAAAATTCGATGATGTTATTCCTGACACCTTTAGATGAAAGGTTCCACTTGTCAAGGTATTGCCTTGTAAAGGTGAATTAGGGGTTGCTCAATTCCTTTACCTCAGCCATTTTACTTCATGAATAATAAGATATTACAAAATGTGTAGATTGTCATGTGTTAAGTTAGCATTTTTCAGTGCTTCCAATGAGGATTTGTAAAAGTGAAGGATTTTTTAAAACAATGCGGGAGTCAAGGAGAAAAATTGCAATTTTGACATACAACAGACCCAAAAATTTACCATTCACAGCTATATCAGGCCATAATGAAGAGTTCAAAAAATGACAAAATGAAGGATTTCCTTCAATTGAAGGACAATTGGAAACACTGATTTTTGTAAAACAGCAGTCTTAATCCCTGTTGTTCACAAAAGTTTGAAGACTGTTTTCCCAAAACCTTATTTTTCTCATTTCAGTCTTAGAAAGTCTTAACTACACCATTTTTTATCAAAATGACTTTTTTGTGCCTGATGTTCATGAGAGTGTACAGATGTGAAAAATTAAGAAAACCAAGTTTTTAAATTTGCAACATGTGGTGATAAGCTTCATCATCATCATCATCATTTATAGTCATGGGTCCATGCACCATGGGTCAGACTCACAGTGAAATGGCGGCTCTCGACAGATCATCTTTCTGATAGATAGTTGTCATTTCATAGCTGTTCTTTTTGCTATTTTGCAATTACTGACCTCATGCACTTGCTGAATCAGACTGCAAGACTAGTCCCTGCAGGAGCGCTGATTTATCAAAATATCTTAATCAGAAGTCATTGGAGTTTTGATTATAAATCAGTAGGAAAATGAGATACTAAGAAAATCACATTCAATGGTTCCTTCTATTTCTACACATGTTTTAAAACATGTGACATGTTTAAACACTTAACTTAGCTCAAAGTTTTCCTGTATTTTGTACTGTGAAAAAATTATTCACATTTTACAATAGCATTACATAAGAGAAAATCTCCAATGAGGAAGAAAAAAGTATAAAAGTTATAATAAATCAGTTATGCATATAACATTAATGAAACTATCATGAATCAAAAGGGCTGAAGAACAACAATATTATGTTAACATGAATCCCTTAACCAAGAACAACATTTTTTTCATTCCTTTCCAGTAAAACAAATGACATCAGAGGTGACTTCTTCTCCAAAAAACCTTACCTGACTTTCCACCTCTCTGGACATTGAAGCTCTCACATCTTCTTCTATTTCTTCCCTCAGTGATTGTGCCAGCTTTTCTTCCTTCTCTAACATTTCTACTTTTACTCTTTCTTTCCATTCTTCTTTCTCCAATTCAAGCCTCTGTTTCATCTGCAACAAAATGTTTAAAAATATTAAAATTTGCAAGATTTAAAGTCTAAGCTTAGGTATGATAGAAAGCCACAATTTCAAATAACAAATTTCTAAAAAATTGGCAGAGCAGCATAAATTCAAAACTGAATCAATACTTTGAGAAAATGTGATAGAAAGATAATCTTAGATTTTTAATTTTGTTTAAAATTTCAATGAGTTATAAATATTTTTAAATCATTTTTGAAGTTGAATTTAGAAAAGTTAAAAAGAGTAATGTCACTTTGTTTGGTTTATTTGCTTTTATCTCAAACAAAGTCAATGTTGCAAGTTGACTGAAGTTTTGCGTTATGCAACTGCCCAAAACACTATGTTTTGGTGCTTTCCTTTGTGACTATCCATCTTTTAGTGCCTATCAGTGTTGCAGTAAGTACGTAGAACGTTTCAATTTTGCAAGGATTGTGCCGTTTTGGGTTACTCTTCTTCCCTTTTCAACCACCAATGGATCTTTTGCATGTACATCATACAAATGGTACCTTTGTTTGATCATACGTCTCAATAGATCTGCTCAGTTTTCCTAAGGTATCAATGCTATAGGCATGAAATGAGACAAGAAGGAGACTTCAGCACTGTTGATGACTTTAAAAATTTAAAAAAACCTTCAATAAATACCTCATCAATTAACTGTGACTGTTGTTGTTCGAAAACATGCCTTAGTTCCCCCTCCTGGGCAGAAGCTTCTTGACACGTTTGGACATACATGGCCTTGACACTGTCCAGTTCTCTCTGACATTTGTCTAGTTCTTGCCTGCAAGAACATTAAGAAGTGGTATCAATACAATTTATTTCTAAGCTGTAATAAAAATGTATTTCATTTATAGAGCATTTTCCCCCTACCTATCTCCTGGTCATCTAAAACCTATATCACCAGACACTTGTGTTTTAGTATACTAGTTGTTGACTGTGCCAACTATATCATTCTTGAAAATTTCTATCTTCATAACAGCAGCTTTCTTTTTACACATTTTCTTTCTATCTCTTTTTTACCTCTCATATGTTCCTTACTATATCTCACCTTAATCCTGCTCAAAAATAAAAATAGTGTAATTAACAAAAATCAATGACTATCAAAAAAAGATAAATACAAGACAAAACATATACCTCAGAACGTTGATTTGATGATTGTACTGAGAGCTGAGGCCTTGTTTGTCATTCTCACATTTCTGCTCAAGCTCATCTCTCAGACTATCTTTGCTCAAACGGTGAACTTCCTGAGAACAAAATATGAGATGATATTAATTAGCTGAAAAACATCTATATCTAAGGCATATTGACTTTTACGTATTGATAATTTGACTGAATAATAGGCGAGTTAGTGAGCCTATCATGTTTCATCGTAGGTCAAATTATCAACATGTAAAAGTCAATATGCTTCTTATTATAGTGTTATATGAATAAATTCCTGTTACATCCAATTAAAAAGCCAGTTTTGGACCAATTTACTATTTAGATATTGTTCAAAAGCTGTCAAGACGAAGACTCTGAGGAGATTATGTTTAACTCTGCTATGAACTGCGATCCCATGACTCAGCATGACTAGCAAAGCGGTGACAGCTGTGACTTCAGATAAATCCCGTAAAAAAGCACACAGCACCTTGTGATTAGCTCACCATAAGATCGTTCATTATTACAACATAAATGATGTTAATGAGAATGAAAGGTACATTTATGGATATTTATTGACCTGAATCACAAACAGGAAGAAGGAGACGCACACACAGCAGATTAATAATATCAAATTACATATCAATTACCCAACTGTCATTTCTAAATAAATTAACATTTAAATAATTGCAATTGGTAACTTCAAACAAAAAAGTATGATATTCCAAAATCTACAACAAAACCTATTCTGCCCCTATTTACCTCCAGCGTGCGCTGACATCTATCAAGTGCTTGACGTTTGTCCTCATCTGAGTCTGTCACCATCTGTGCCACTTGTCGACCTAGTTCTTTAGTGGTCTCAGTCAGCTGTGCCTCACTGGTAGCCAGTTCCTGTATCCTGCGCTTGTAACCCTGTCAAGATCAACAAATAAATATGAAATTAATATTCATGGTAAATAAGAAGTGATCAATCAGCCCATTGCAAAGCTTGGATTGCAAGTAAAAAGTCAAGGGTTAGCTATGAAATTGTATGAACTACTTTTTACATAATAAAGTTACACGATACTGTTGTGAATTTAAAGAGTGAATATGTTACCTTTGATCTCTCTATGGTACAGGGTAGATCTTTGTTTATGACATGCAGGTGTCCAGATATATCACCTCAACCATTGTTATCCCTTACATCAAAAAGCAGTAATGAATAGGTTCATCATCAACTATCTCAGCCAGAGGTGGCCAAGGCTTTATACAATAATTTCAAAAGTCTACTTGACAAAAGTTGATTTCCTATTTTTCTCCAAGATATGTAAATAATTAAATCTAATGGTGATATAGGCAAGATAATGATTATTTTCATCATACAATATTTGATCCTATTTATTGAAAAGACATTCCTATGACATAAATAAAATTACCCCTTTTGAAGCTATTTTTCTCAATCAGATTTTATTCGTATTACCTAAATTATTACTTTCACATTGTCCTGCATAAATGCACATTTTCTAATACTTTGAAATTCTTGAACAAGTACCATTAGCTCAAATCTTCACATTCCAATGCCAGATGTTAGTATGTTAATGAGATTTCTCCCCTTCAGCTAACAAAAGATACCGATTTTAACATCCCTATGAGAAAAGAAACAAGGTTTAAGACTACAAAGATACTTCTACTTTTATTCAATGTGAGTGTTAAGTTTTAGAGAGTAATGAAGGTATCAACACCAGTATAGTAACACATAATAATTCACAAGAATAAATATTGCAAACCACTTTGAAGAGAACCACAGTGTTTGGAGGATCCTTCCACTTGTCAGTCCAACACTCAGTCTCCCTTCAAGGTGAGTTTCAATCTTTATACTTCACTACCTCCTAGCACTCTATACGTTGTGAACATCATTTTTCACATATTTCACATAAATATCCAAAATGTCCAAACCTCAATGTCTTCCTCTAATACTGTGTTCTCTCTCTTCAGGTTATCAATCTCCTGGCGGTGACGAGCCTCCACAGCACTGCTGTACCCTCCTGATACTGATGGAAGGTTATCAAGTTCTTCAAGACGCCTCTGAATAGAAAATACCTATTGTTTACAGGTTGTAGTACTTGGTTATAGGGTGTAGTACTTTGTTATAGGGTTTAGTACTTGGTTATAGGGTGTAGTACTTTGTTATAGGGTGTAGTACTTGGTTATAGGGTGTAGTACTTGGTTATAGGGTGTAGTACTTTGTTATAGGGTGTAGAACATGGTTATAGGGTGTAGTACTTGGTTGTAGGATGTAGTACTTGGTTGTAGGGTGTAGTACTTGGTTATAGGGTGAAGTACTTGATTAGGCTTTCAACAATAGCCTGGGCCTCCTGTCTGATGTAGCTAAAAAATGTGACGTCACTTGAGAGGTATAGAAAAAACTACCAGCGTACAAATGGTGTGCCATTGAAATTTGGTTGAAATTACTTTATCTGATAAGTGCAGAGAATTTGTCAAGAATGCACAAAGTATGCCTTGTTCACTTAGCAAGCCACCAAGGGGGGTGTATATTAACAGAGTGCGACATCCACGATTCAGCACTAGCAGAACATTTTGGTCTTACCAAGATCTTTTATAGTAAATAGGCACAGAGAGAGATTGGAATAATTTTTACTACTGATTCATGCTGAAGAACTTTAAACTTTATTTTCAGCGATCAAACAAATGTTCCAATCATAAAGCTTAACTTGTTTATGCTGATTTGGTAAAATGTATATGATAAAATCATTTTTTTAAATCTAGTTGGGATAAATCATATGTGCTTGGAATGGGGGGAGGGGGGGTGAAAGCATGCTAGGATGGTTAATATAAGAGATGTACAAAAAAGATTAAGGCTGAAAGAGGGATGTTAAAACATAAATAAACAAGCAGGAGCATGAAGGAGACAGAGAAACTGCAAGAAGAGAGGAAATAAATAGACTGAAATTGGTTTTTATTCTAGAAATATATCAATTAATATCATAACTTACTTATTAGTTAACACTATATCTTGGTTTGTGTACACAAATCAGTTACTCCTACTATCCTTTAGGGTAGGTACATGCTTGTTCCATATTTCTTTTATTGCAAGTTAAAAAGTAAAGAATAAAAACAAAACCAGGCATTTAAGTGTTTTAAATCGTTAAATAGCATATGACGATACATGCTTTATGCAAGAGTATAAAACAACAAGTTGTTGCACATAAGATTGTAATACATAAGATTTTATGGTGAAGTGCAAAACATCCAAGTCCCCTGTATATTTTTCAGAAAGCTGATATGGTACAGGTGTCTCAGTTTGGCCTATCAGGGTAATAATACATAGAGAGAGGTGCATTGAGCATGCTGTAAGCTTAGAAATGCACCAAGATAATGATAGCTATAAAAATCTATTTTTTGATAGATTACTTTTACATGTCTTATCAAAAACCAGAATATATATCCAATCCAGTTTTACTTATCTAATTGTACACTTAGTAACAAAAGTGTTCAACTTCTTTTAAATCTTTGTATGGAAATACTACAGCACAGTCTTTTGTAGAAATGCATCAGCTTAGGATTTTAAAGTTGACTATCATTCACCTACTTTTCACCCTTAAGTCTAATCTAAGAGAAATAACTGGGTTAGCAAAACACCTCACAAAAACATTTGTTTAGCTTTGTCACTTTAGCTTAAAAGGTTTAGTCAACTAGATTACTAAAACTACAGCATCTCTAGTCTCTACACCTAACCAACTACACATACAAATTACCTTGTGTTCAGCACAGGCCTGCTCTAAGTGCATGATGTGTCCTTTTGACTTATCCAGCTCCTGCTTTAGAGAGTGTACCTCCTCAGTCCTCTCAATAACCTCTGACCTTTTCTGCTTATTGCTGAGCAGACAGCGTTCCAGCTCTGACCTCAGTTGAGAGATTAAGTCATCTGCACCAGCTGCCCCACTTTGTCTGTTAAAATATTTTTAAAAAATCTTCTTGTAAACTTTGTGCATTTTTTCATTTTTAAATCCCTTGACTTTGGAAAAAAGGATGGTTGCAAAGGAAGAGTAACCAATTCCATTCATTAAAAAACAAAAAAGTTATAGTTAATTTGGGTTAGACTTTCTTTTTTGACAATTGCCTGAATGGCTACTTTGTCTTCTTTTTTAATAGAGCAAAAAGAAAAGACTGCAATAGATAACTTAACAACCATACAAAAACGTTTTGTTTAACACATCGTTATCAAGTCTAAAATATGCTGCGCTGTTTAAGACCAAGAAGACAATCATACACAGGTTGATATCAGTTAAAACTGGAGTATTTTTTATGATAATACATCAAGAACATGCCAGGTTTATTCAAGTGAACTTTTAGAAAGTGAAAAAAACATGCACAGGTTATAAGTACGTATAGAGTGATCTCTGATGACGTTTCAAATTTGTTGTGGGCCCAAGCAAGGGTCTACTTTCGCTTCCCGCATCCAGTTGTAACCTGTCGTCTGAATCTGACGCATCGTTTTAAACAGGCGAATTCAATACAATCTAGCCATGACTATCTGTGCTATGATCAACTGTAGTCATAGATCTGACAGAGATA
>JAUUEB010202303.1:0-13809 GCA_032362205.1 Clione limacina | reverse complement strand
TATCATTTGGTGTATTTTTTGGTTCAATTTTCTTTATTTGGAAAATATCCTTGGATGGAACAATTTCCACAAAATCCTGATTGGCATTTTTATTTGGGCGGATTAAATCTTCCAGTTCAGCAGTATGTCACATCTACGCAGTTGATGTGATTTCAATTTCCTGTGTTCCAGCACATCAAACCAACCAAGTTTTCTAATTTAAACAAATGACCTCAACCTTCCAAATACCCCACCTACATTGCAAAAGATAAATACAATTTATCCATAAGAAACTCACAGATATGGTGAACTTAAAACGGTCTTGACTCTTGTTTAATTCAAACATATGCACACATGTGTACTTTCATCTGCACAAACATATTTACTGATCGTATCCCATAGAAAATTATCATTTACATACCATAAGATTGCGGGTATAATGGCTTCTTTTCTGTTAGGATAGAACTGAAGTCCTCTCCATAGGCAAAAATAACTGTTGGATATGGCTTTACTGGGCCTCTATTGTTGTATACTTGTCTGATGCCATAGCAATATATATAGCGCTTTAATGACCTTTGAGTCGATAGCGCTGTAGAACCTTACACGATTAAAAAATAAAATACCACTTACTTTCAGATCAAGATTGTCGGATTTCTCTATCCACGGTTTGTGACACATGTTTTTTTTTCTCCTTTCACTTACAGTTCTCGTTTCTATATCTTCAGGCATTCCTAACCACTCCGCATCAATACAGGTATTTTTTACAACTATATTTATTACTTGCTGATTTGATGATGAGGCTCTTGATCATATTGTCATAACCTGCAATTTTGATTTTGGTGCTAATATTTCAAATACATTATATCCTTGTGTTTTATTTTGGAGATAAGGTGGGTATATGGGGGTAGATAAGAAGTAAACCTTATATTATAACTTTTATACCTTTTTCAACCCTTTTTCTTTCAATGAATGCAAAGTTCACATGTGTCAAAAAACTAAAAAGCTGTGCAAAAGAACCTTTTCACCTAAAAAATCGTCAAAAAGAATGATATTATTATGTGTCCAAATGCTGAGGCTAATTTGACGCTGAAACACTTACACATATCATAATGTAAAATTCTAATATGCACTGCCTAGTTAATGCCATAACTGATATTAAAACTTTATGTGGTTGTCTTAACAAGTTGATGAAATCAAGTAGGTAGCAAGCATTTTGGAGGAAAATTAAATCAGATGATTGAATTGTGTAAAGGCCTTGGGTTATGGCTTCTTTTCTGTTAGAATAGAACTGAAGGTATCTCCATAGGCAACAGTTAACTGTTGGATATGGCTTTATTGGGCCTGTATTTTAGTATACTTGTCCGATGCTATAGCAATATATATATAGCGCTTTAATGACCTCTTTTAGTTGATATGATAGCGCTTTAAAACTACATCAAAATAATTTTTAAAAATGTGTAAAACAGAAGAAACAACAAAAGAAAAGCATATTTAAATCTTCAAATGTATTACTAGTCTGAAGAAATCATAAGATTAGGATTTTGAAATGACATTTTCCACTTTTACCATGCCTCCCTTGTGTAGGATTTGAGTGTAAGTGAAAAACTAAATTATCATCTTATCAGTGTGCTAAAAACATGAACATTTGCTTGTAAAACAGGAAAACAGGGGGCATTAATGAACATGATGTTGAAGGCTTTTAAAGCATGTTGTTTTTGTTTACATGCTATCAATACTAATTGCTTCTATTTGATTTGCATGAAGTGACAAAATAACCAAACACCAAATCATTTTTTTCTTTCAAACTCTGTCCCACAAAATAATTACACACACTTCAGCTCTAAAAAAAAGTTCTGTAAACAACTACTTTGCATGTCTTTATGGTACCTTCCATCGCTGCGCTGTGCATTATCAAGAGATTTGAGATGACTGATGTTTCTTTCTGGCTTTTCACTCATATTATTTCTACTTTTCAGTGCTTCCTCTTTTTTTTGAAAACTATTAGTCATGAAGTTGACCCAGTTATTTTCAGTGGGTTTGGCTTAGAATTGAAGTTTTATATTTGACACAGTTATTTTTCAAATATCTGAATGATCTTCATAAGACAGAAGGTCAGAAGTTCATTAGTTCATTATGTAAGCCTCCATTGTGTTAAAGTGGGGTGAGGATACCTTTTTACGGAATCTGAAACACCTAAAAAAATTCTGGATTATAGCAGTAATCCTGCATGGCTCATGTCACATGACATTAAAGAATTTGTGTTATGGATGTACTATGGGAAACTGTCAATGAAGTCACTCATCATGACTGATAATGGCAGAGACACATCTTGATTTTGTTGGTGACCTGCAACATTTCATATAAGCTAGTGATTTGTAATTATATAACTACCTGGAATCTTCCTCATGTTCACATCATTACGTACTAATACATGCATCCATTTCTACAGCCTTACTTACATTTTGTCAAAGAAATTTTTGAAGACAAGCCAAGAGATTTTGAGTTAAATATAATATTGTTTGGGTTGGTGATTGCTGTAGCTTTCAGTTACTCTGCCATTCTTCTTCTGCTCTGTTTCTTTGTTTTGATTTTATGAGCAATATCATTTGTGGAGCCTTGGACCGTTTCTGCTAACGACAGCAGATTGCTTATCTACCTCTGTTTCTGTTAGCTTCCTATCTTTTCCTGAAAATTGCCATGAGGTCTGTCTTATTGCATGTTTACTGCTTTAAAAGGTATAAATCTATAACTATGCATAGTTTCAATTGAATGAATACAAAATTGTAAAAGATAGAATTAATTTTAATTTGCATAGCTCAGCATTTAAAGATTTTAAAGAAAGTAAAAAAAATGAAAACAAGTTAAGCAAGAAATCTTAAGTTTTGTACTAATTAAGAACGCTTCAAATTCTAAAGCTTTAAGTCATTATTTTTACTCTTTAAGTTTTTATTCTATTTGGGGATTTTGCCAGGAAGACATTCTTTTTGTGGGGTGAATCTTAATTTTTTAAAAAGAGTTGTTTATCATACATTCCTGGCAGTTTTAACATAGTGATCTTTCTAGTATTTATGGAACTACTATCTAGAAAGTAAAATTTTCACAGGAGAAAAGATATTGTTCAAAATCATGAAAATTGCCTTTTCTCAATGAAATGGATACCCTAATTCGACAGAGTATAGAATGAAAAATAGATAAAAGGCCCTTTTGTATATGATTATTCCATCTTACACAAAGAAAAACAATGATGTTATTTTATTTATTCAACTGACTCATGTTATTTTTTATTATTATATCTGATATGACCTCAGATCAGTTTATAGCATGGGTTGTCTTAATAATTGTTGTTCAATACTAATTTGTTATGTTAAATAAAAACATACTTGCTTTTTGCTCCATGCATCTATACATATAATTTAATTACAGGCGTACAGACGTAAACACATACACAGACATTTAAATCTATAATATAATAATCCATGTTAAGATTTGTATAAAAGACAAATTTGTCCATTACAGTTGATGAAATAGGGAAGTGATTTTAGTCCTTAAGTGATGAATATGAATATCTTGATTTATTTCTAAGAGGTTTTAGTTGAATAAAGTATTTGTCTCAGTGATGCTTGGTGGATAAAACAGTACATTTTTTTTTGAATGATGTATTAATTTATTTTTGACTGTTTTCAGCTTTGTGTTCAAAAGTTGCGGATCCTAATTGAAGACTCAGACCAAAACTGTAAGTAGTCCTTGAGACGTTTGTTTAAGTCAGGTTTTAAGATTGACTATATTTTTGTTTATTGATCTTAAGTTAACAATTTTTTCTTATATAATTTAACATGCATTTAGACATGGATAACAGATTTATAAAGTCTGTGTTACAGACAACAATGTTTGCATAGTAAAATTTTGTTTTCTTTAATTGAAACTTTGATATCTTAGTTTTTCCACTGTCTCAGTCATCTTCAGAAATCTCTGTACTAGTCATATATTAATATTTTTATACACTTCTGTTTAAATAATAAGTACATAATTTATGGTAAATTTAAACTTAATGTTAGACAAGTGTTAGATGTCCTCTGTTTTTACTTGTCTTTGGTATTCAGCACAGGTTTAAAGTCTCTTATGAACTTAGCTTGTAAGGTTTACAAGTGATTTTTACCATAAGCAGTAGATGTTAATACTGAATTTAAACAGGTTATTGACATTTTAACAGATTTTATTGTAGATTAATTTTTGAATCAATGGTATGTACAAAATCTTACAAAGTTTTTATGTTTTTTCCAGTGAAGTACCTTGGTCTGCTAGCCATGTCTCGTATCCTGGCAACACATCCTAAGTCAGTCCAAGGTCACAAAGATCTCATCTTACAGTGTTTAGACGACAGGGATGAGTCTATACGACTTAGATCTCTTGACCTTCTCTATGGAATGGTTAGTACATACTGCAGTGAAACATGCTTAACGATTAATTGTGAAAATTCTCAACTCCAGCCTTAATTTAATTGTTCTTTTTTGTGTGCAAGACCCATAACTTGTATTTGATTTTTGCCAAAGTCAACATTATGGAATAGAAAATAACCAATGATCATTTTTTGAAAATAATGACAAGTATCTCATTTTATGAAGAAGCTAAGCCAACAATTGGATTTTACAATTTTTTTCCCATGTATTACACACATCTTCAGGCAATCATAATCTAAAAGAAAACAGTTTTTGAGAAATAGATATATATTGATAAAATGTACATTAATGCCTCAAAATAATAACTCATTTGAATATAAATAAACAATTCATATCACACATAAACTTTTAATATATTATACCTGAACAGGGGCCCTATAGCTCAGTAAGGCGACAAGCTATCACCAAAAACACTGTGGGTTTGATCTCTCGGCTAGACCATATTTTGTGTTCCAAAAACACACCCCCCGTCCACTCTGCGGTTTCACTCCACGAAAAAAAGAGTAGCTAATCTATTAAGGTAAAGCAAAAGTAGAGGCGGGTGGAAAGCAACGGGAAACTACCACATAATGCATTATCCCCAGTACAATCAGGACTCTTACTCATGATTCCCTTAAGCTTGAGCACAAGCATGGGACAAAACTTTACTTTTTACTTTTTACCTGAAATATTATCTATATTATTTTTACAATATTAACTTTTCCTTTGGACTTTACTTAACATATTGGTAGGTATGTGAGATTGTATAGTTAGGGTGTTGAAATTGCTTAGCCTGTTGTCACTTACACAGCTACGGTAACCTCTGCCTATTTACATATGCACCTGTTGATTAAATGCCAGAAGTGGTTCATTTGTCTTACCTATACAGATAACTCCTTTTTCTCAAACCAAAGATGACTATTGTTTTAAGAAATCTTTGATTCTGTTTTCAGGTGACTAAGAAGAACCTGATGGAAATAGTGAAGAAGTTGATGGTTCACATGGACAAAGCAGAGGGATCACATTACAGAGATGAACTTCTCTCTAAGACTGTGGAGATCTGTAGCCAGTCAAATTACCAATATGTCACAAACTTTGAATGGTATGTTTCTTGATGACCCATCTTGATATCTTTAACTTAAATTGTTTGTCTTTGATATCAAGTATTTTAGGATTTAAAACCATGTTTGAATGTTTCATACTAAAGTTTATAATAGTTAAGGCAGGCAAAGTTCTTCTATGTTTAAAGCAAAACAAGCAACGCAATGTGCAATGTTGTCATAAATAAAGGGGCTTGGTGCCATAGGGGCAATCTATCCCCCTTGCATGAGAGAAGGCTGGGATTTGATCCAGCCATTGTCGCAATTTTTTGACTTTCTCTACTGCCTTGGTCAAGGACGTTAATGTGTGACCAGCGTTTTATATAGACATCATGTGTTGTGAAGAGTGACGAACAATTACAACCAACCAACTATAAACACCCTGATCGGCAAAATTAACAATAGCAAGCCTTAGTCTTTAAAGACATCAATGACACAGAGACCTTTTCAGAAAGGAATCTTAACCGATTTGAGCCCACTTGTGGTTGCAGTTGGAATGGACATACAACTTGACACTATGACCCACTGTAGATTGATATGTTATTCCTTTGGGTATCAATTACATACCAAAGTTAAAAAAAATATACTCATGATTGTGTATATTTTGATGTTGGTTATTTATTTATGCGGAACCAGGTGGAACTTTTAAGACTTGTATCCATTATGTATCATTCTGTCAAACTTTTAAAAATCTGTATGTATCATCTTTTACTGTTTCACAATATTTATTTTCTACTTCATGTTAAAGCTATATTGGCTTGACAAATGTTATTATATGAGCAGGCAGATATGTGAGCTGAAAATACCGTATGAATTATACCTTCTTTTTGTCACTTTGATTAAGATAATGTTTGTTTGTACGTCTTCATTGAATTTTTATTATTATTATTTATAAGATATAGAAAAATAATGTATCAATTTTCTTGTTTTTAGGTATGTCAGTATCCTTGTTGAGTTGACCCGTATGGAAGGGACCAAGCATGGGAAGCTGATAGCCAATCAAATGTTAGATGTAGCAATTAGAGTCCAGGCCATTCGGCATTTTGCTGTGTCTCAGATGGTAGGATGATGTTGAAATTAAGTAGAAATAAATGTATTAAATTCTGTGGAAGGTTTACAGAGTTCTTTAAAAAAAATGAAACATTTAGGATTTATTATATTATAATTTATTATCGTTCTATAAAACTGTGATTGAGTTTAACACCTAAGTTTTGAAAAATCAATTAAGCTCAAAAGCTTCCCCAAACTTCTGTTTTGTAGGACAAATTTGCAGAAGTATCATTTTAATCACTAAGTAGTTGGTTCAAAGGTAGAATCTTCTATTTGAAGCTTTACAGTCATTTTCAATAGTTGTTTTCAAAATATCTGCATCATATGATTAAATTTGAAAAGCTTTATAGGACAATTTGGATTTTCTGTAAATATGTTCATTATCAACAATTAAGGAGGGCTGTTGACTGTTTAGGACTTCTGGCCTATCCTTTATGTAAGAATGTTAGAATAAGAATCTGTATTTCGTTGGCTGAATTGTTTGCACATAATGGATAAGTACTCATTTAGAAATATAATATCATATTCTTTAGATTTGTCATATTTTTGTATTTGCTTACATTGAATCTTGTTGAAGTAAGGAGTTTTGAAAATAAATACCACTTGTTTATTTCAGGCAATCTTATTGGAAAACTCACACATACTGGCTAATAACTCACAACGTAATGGTATTTGTGAAGTACTCTATGCTGCTGCCTGGATTTGTGGAGAATTTTCTGAGTAAATATATTTTTCAATAATTTCATAGCGTATTTTATATAATCTAGGTGTTTGCTAAGGAAATGCACAAGTGATTTTTGCGTATCCTCAATCATTGACAGGAAGGAATTTCTATTCATAGTGACATGCTAATAATTGAGTTGCTTTAAATGCTGCTGCTAAAAGCAGTTAGTATGCTCTTTGAAATATATCTAGTTATTCAAAACCCTATCCTTTCCCAAGAACAAAATTTGTTAAGGCTTGCTGTAGATTTAAGCAACATTTCTGATTAGGCATTGATTAAAGTTTATATTTAAAAGTAGAGTTATGAATAAAGTATTTTTTTATAATCATTGTTTTTACATACATCCCTCAACCTTTTAGTCAAATCTTTTTTGAAGTATGAAGTTGAGATTTTTGTATGTGGCAGCTTATTTAATTGTCTTTGTAACAATAGTTATTGTTATGATTTAATTCTACAGGCATTTGAACGACCCCAAATCCACTCTAGAAGCAATGCTAAGGCCAAAGATCACATCATTACCTGGGCACATCCAGTCAGTCTTTGTTCAGAACATTCTCAAACTTTACGGCAAAATCCTCAAAGCTGCAGAGGCTAAGGAGGATGATAGCCTGAAGGCTGAGGTTCATGCTTTGCTTCAAGAAAAACTTCCAGTCTTTGTACAGAGTGGTGACCTTGAGGTTCAGGAGAGAGTAAGTCATCATCTTCCATGTGTTGCGAATTACCAAATAGTGTCATTTGATAATCCAAGAACATTAATATATATGTGTGGTTGCTGTGCAAAATTAAAAAGATATTCTAGAATCATGAAAATAAAGATTTGATGAACCTTTCATTAGTTTCAAATAGTATGAACTTGATTATGCATCACATTAATTTAACAAACCTGTAAAGATGACCTTCTCTATCAGGTCTATGAGATATGACACACACGGTAATTACTGCTACAGGTACTTGTTTATTTAATGTTGCCTGCCTCAGTCCCAAAATACCTGTTATAGAAATGTCGGTATATATGTACCTTTGGTACTACACTTCCAACTTGCGTAAAGAACATCTCATTTAAAATTTGTGCCGATTTTGCAAAGCTTTTACAGCACTTTCTTTGTTAACGTTTTGTTTAAACCTTTAAGCTACAAATTATCTTGAATTATCAAAGATAATCTTTTAAAGTGCATTAAGTTTTAAATGAGACCTCCTTAATTCAATAATTAAAAAAAAAGACTCCAACATGCTTGTACCACTGAGTGCTAAGATTTATTCATCTCGTTTTCCAAAACCTTTTATTTATGAGCAAGACAATTTTCTGACAGTCGATTTTATTTCCTTCATGGACCTTTATTTGCCTTGTCATTCAAAAACTTAAAACAGTTATTTCATATTTTTCCTCACAGGCCTGCAGCATCCTTCAGATAGTCAAATACATTGTCAAACTGGAAGAAAAAGGAGCTGCAGTTGCAGATGAAGTAGAAGGTCTTTACGCAGGTGAACTTAACCCAGTGGCAGTCAAAGCTCAGAAGAAAGTACCAGTTCCTGAAGGGTAGGTAGTTTGAGGGTATAGACATCACACATAGATCTAGATTCTAGAATATTTCTTGTATAGAATGCTAATTTTTTTTCATCAAACAGTAGATTCTTAATCATAGAATTGTACTTTTGTAAAAACTAAAATTCTTGCATTTTATGGTTAAGAATATCTCATGTGTACTGTGCTTATGCATACATAACAGTAAACTAGCATTTGTTGAAATTTGTTTATATTAAATGTATTTTCTTGTTTTGAATAATAGGAGCTGTGTTGTGTTTAAATTATTTTTGGCTTTAGAAGTTTTTGGACTATTTTTTCAAATTACCATCATTTCAAGGATTTGTTTGTCATGTTTCAGCCTGGACTTAGACAAGTGGATCAACGAGCCTCTAGAGGACAGCTCAGATGAGGAGATCGGCACGTCTTCCTTCTTTGTATCAGACGAGCAACACAGGTCAGGTTACCAATATGAGGAACACAAAGCTGCTTACCAGCCCACTGAGGAGGAAATAGAAAAGGTAATTGTGGATAACAAAGACTTTATGTAACAAACCAAAACTTCCATGATTTAAAATGAACTATTAATATAGTTGCACTTCATTGACCAAGTTGGGTGTACTCTATGCACCCATAAGGAACAATTAACTTTAAATAAAGTTGTATAAGCACCCTAGCAGATTTCAAAGCCAGAGTGTAAAATTTTAGACAACACATGATCAATGTAAAAACTTCTAAAATGCACTATAATTATTTAACACACTGTATACACAATGATTTGGACAATATTGATTTGTCCATTTGAAATTGAAAACCGCATTTAATCGTGTGAAATTCTGAAATTATGGAGCCTGTATGATAAAACTAATTAAACCACAAGCACTCAAAAATAGTAACACACAGTACAGTACCTGTCACACCTATAAAGCCTGAGATCTCAAAGAGCTATGGTTTAATAACAACAATGATATTATGCATGCACTCCAGTGAAATGGTTTGATTTACCTTTTTGTTCAGTTTCTGATGCCCAATCAATTTATTTCCAGGATTAGGTTTAGTAGTATATATGTATGCATTGCAGTGAGATCATTGTAGGATTGCATGCCTGTCAATTTAGTAAAAGGGTGTTTCGGCTCTCATATATTATTTTATACACAGAACTAAAAGCATTACAATCTTTGTTACTCTGAATTTTAAGCAATATAGGTTTTTTTGTTAGTCATTATTCAAATGAGGAAATTGTGGTTTTCTTTTTTTCCTCACACTCATGCTACCAATATATTATTTTAAGATTATGTAATGTTACTTGGAATAAAAGAATTTTGTTTATGTCTTATACTTATAAAGGTAATTGTAAGTTGTAGAATGATACCGAAACCTTTTATTGTTTTCTAGCTGTTTTAAGAAGTATTTTTTATCCTTTAAAAGCTTTGGACCCTCATATCTTGAATTTTTTCTAGCTTTTGTAATTTGTTTACTGGAGGCACTGGTCATTGAATTTATAAAATACATGATGATTCCTCAGAGAAAAGAAGCAAGAAAGTCTGAAGTTGAACACAATCCTCATTATCTGAAAAGTGATGATAAAGACAGACGGAAAAGGGATTCTGCACTTGATACAAGCAACATTCCAGTGGCAGAAATTGACTTGTCTATACCACTACATATACCTGGTAAGTCACAATTTTGACAAGAAAATTGTAATTGTATGGGCTCGGTAAAAAGGCTGACTTCTGACTAATTAAGTAGTCATGATAAACACAGTTATTTTTTACATCTTCCCTTATCTTGAGAGCTAAGATGGGGTGGAGTCTAGTCAGTCTTGAAGAGTGTTCCACTCTACCAGAAGAAAATTATTCTTAAGATTCAATGGAGATTGAATCATTTTTCTGATAAGTTTCAGCCAGGTATGTTCTCATTAATAGATGTATTTATAAAAAAAGGACAAAAATCAAACGCAGACAATAGAAGACAATCATAAAGTGAATACTTTTTGTGTGAACATTTGAATGTTGAGAATCCTACAAAGCCTTTAATGCTGCAAGTTTACTAAATCTAAGGTAAGCAACATAGAATGTGTATGTACTACAATCATAAAGGCTATATACTTTGCCTTTTTCTTTCTTTAATCAAGTTTATAGGGAACCAATATAATTCAGCAACAATTTGTGTTTCACCATCAAAGGATAATATTACTGATTAGACTATGACATTTAACATTTTTCATAGAAATAGCTCCAAAAGTTTCACCACATCTTTTCTATTGATATTCTTGTTAATTAATGTATAGTTATCAATCATGTTTTTATGTTATTTTATCATAAAACCAGCAACCTGATTTGAGTAAAGTTTCATTAAAATGCGTTTTTTGACAAATTTAAAGTTTTTCTAAAAAAATATACTTCTGATCAGCATCTTTGAATCAAACATTAATTTTAATTTCATACATAATTTTGCTCAGTACAAGCAGTTAAGCTAAGACTTTTTTTTTTGTCTTGTCACAATTGTGGTTTTATGAGTTCTTTTCTTTCATCACTATGTGTCCAATGTGTGTGTCGTCCTAAAGTAGGTTCGGGAGTCCCCTCAGGTCTTTCGTCCTCGGACAAGTACATGATGCTCCAACAACAGGCAGACCGCAGCAAGCGTGAGCTGCGAGACAAGGGTCGCAAGAAGAAGAAGAAGAAAGGCAAGAGCAGCAAGCATGCAGAGCCAGAGGTATCAGATGAAGATGAGGCTGACACACATGCTGTTAGTACAATTACGGATGCACCTGAGGTAAATAGGATTGAAAAGTCTTTGTTAGTCAATAGACTTGAAAAAGACTGACCTTAATCTAGGGATTATTGGTTCTTTGAATATAAGTTGTTCTCTTTTTTTGGACAAAATCTTTTTCCTCAATGTGTTAACTCAGTTTTTGTTTACATCTTCCTGTATCTTTTGAGAGCTAAGAATGAGGTGGAGTCCAGTCAGTCTTGAATGTTTCACTCTATCAGAAGAAAACTATTCTTTAGATGTAATGAAAATTACATTGACAAACCCATGTCTGAGGATTAGAGGGCTCCATGGCTGTCTTGTGGACCTGCAATGTCATACCGACGATGTCATTACTGAAGCTGGATTCTTATTTCTATGTGGGATAATATGGATTTTTCTATAGGCAACAGGAACAAAAACAGATTAATGAAATTACGGATAAATCTATGCCAGCACATGATTATAACAATTTAAAATAATATGGATCCTGTTGTTTTGTACCCAGTACCAACCTAATATATTTCATGCTCATGTTTCAGGGCATTGATTTGTCTGATAAAGAAGATGACAGAGGAGGAAATGATAAATATAAAGCATTGGACATTGACTTGGACCAGTAAGTATCTCAGATTATATAATAACAGCAACTGCCTAGTCTGCTTCCAGACTGAGGAGTGAAAGCTTCTGTGTTTTAATTCCATGATAAGGCCTGACGCCTTTTTAAAAGAACATTTCTAACTAAATTTGTTTACAACTGGTGTTTTTTGGATTCTCCATGTAAAAATTTAATGAAAAACAAATGATCATGTTGATGAACCACCACATTACAGAAACAATAGGTTATGGCAAAATAGAAATGTTGGTTCATCATTGATGCCATTTGATGGATCTATTTATTTTTTGTTCTGTTGTGAATCTTGTTAATAGTCCTACTTGTTCTGTGTTCACAGAGTTTAACTGTAACCTAGGTCATCTAGTACTCGCCAGTCAATAATTCTCAAACCAGTGGTGTGCTGGGTGTGGACCTTGTATCTAATATCTAATGTCTTGTTGTAGAAAGTCTTGTATCGTTATGTTATCTATTTTCAGACCTTTAAGAGATGATGAAGTACTACCAACTCCATCCCATCACATTGTTTTAGACACTGGCAGACCAGATGTTACGGAAGATGAAAAACCCAAGAAAAAGCATAAAAAGGATAGAGAGAAGAAAGAAAAAGATAATGATAAAAAAGTAAAGGTGAGAAGCATATCATGTCTGATTTGTAAGGATGGTATTATGATAAATAAAGAGAATTTAGAATGTTAAGATATATATGTATGATTATACTGCAGTTGAGGTTTACGGTTTTGTTATTTTTTCCTTATTCATTTAAAAACTCTTCTCCTTCTTATGAAGTTCTATTTTTTAAGGAACAGTCAATTTCTTATACTGAAAATAATTTAAATCTTAGTCGTATTTGCAATGCAAACTCTTTTCTCCAACAACAACCTTTGGTGTATTGATTTTTAAAATTTCTGATACGCAAGATTAACATATAATTTAGTGACTAAATAAAATATAGTTTTGTTTGCTAAGTCTGTACTTTTTTGTTTTTACTTTTTTCACTTGGCTCCATTAGCCTTCTTATAATATGTTTTTATTCTATTCAATTTTGTGACTATAGAAAGAGAAAAAGAAGCATAAGAAATCTGAAAGTAAAGAAAATGGACCCTCGCTACTGATATCACATACACCAAATGGCCATCAGGATCTACAGGAAGAGGTGGTGGCCACTCCAAATCATATAGCCAAAACAGAGAAAGTGGCAGAAGAAACACAGGACAAGGTAGTTATCATGAATTCATTAGTGATTTTTACCACCTTAAAAAGAATAGTCTGCTAGTTTCTGTTTGATTTCACCCATTTTTAGGTCTTGATAATGACTTCTGCTAAATTGAAGCTTACTTTGTCAAATGATACCCTGTAGAAAAAAAACATAGCTTTTCAGATTAAAAGGCTCATTGGAAAATCCTGATACTTATTGATATCATGAATATTCAAACAAAAGAAACAAATCTTCAGATGAACATTAACAGGGTGACTGCTGCCGATTTATTCCCCCCTGGCAATTGCCGAATTTTAGAAATCCCCCGGGAGATTGCCGAATTTTAAAAATCCCCCGGGATAAATATAATTTGATAACTGGGGAAATAGCAGGATTGTCCGCTAAATTGCCTTGTACTGTAATTCAGTTTATTTTA
>JAUUEB010202192.1:0-13809 GCA_032362205.1 Clione limacina | reverse complement strand
TGATTCGTATTTTTAATGTCCCGGAATAAAGAAACTAAGTGACGGTACAAAAAACAATTTTTCGAGAAAAGTGTGTGTGAAAAAAAACTAGTTTTTTTTAATAATACATGGGACATTTAAAATAATCCCAGTGAAAATATGCAACCCTAATGCCGCTGATGGCTTAGAAATTCAATTCCTAATCAAAGGAATATTATTCAATTGTATTCATGAAAATTGGGGACTGCCCCCGAAAATTTCGCAAAATACGTTGCAAAATCGTGCATTTTAAAAAATTCTGGAGAAATCCAACACATTTTCAAAATCCAGGAGAGGGGGTGGGGGAAATGACCCATTTTGCTATTTACTTCTTGTTTGTCTGTATGTCTGTCTTTTTGTGTGTCTGTCTTTTACCACGATTGAATAATTTTACTCGAATATCTTTCATGAGTATGAGTAAACAACGTATGCTATTCAAATTCTATACTTTGAGAGTTATGACCCTTATTGAGTTCGTTGCTATATGTCCTTCGTTAATTTGGCAAACAAGCTGTGGTCACATCTTCAGAGTGAAGAACGTGAAATCTTGAACATAGGCACTTCTGTTGACTATGCAAAAATAGCTTTCTCAATATTTTGAAAAGTTTACTTTTGACAGAGTCATGGCCCATTTAGTATTTTGCTATATGTCTTTGTTTGCTTTTGCGAACACGCTGTGGTCCCATAGTCAAAGATATAAATCGTAAATCTTGCACAGAAGCTTGTTTAGTGCTACTCTTAAAATATGTCATATTATGTCTTTTGAGTTGTTTGCTATATGTTATTGGATATACATGGATGCAGTGCTTTTCCTGTAATATTTAATTCCGGACATTGACCGATAACAATTTCAAATGTCCGATCGATTGAAACAAGCCAGGACAAAGGAAAGTTGTGAGTGCGTGGTTCAAAGTCCTTTATCACTGGTTCAAAGAATTCCCCTGGCTAACTGTTTATGAAGGGAAAATGTTTCGTATTGCATGCCAAGACGATGGCATTGTCACCTATCCTTTTGTGAAGGGATGTGGAAACTTCCATAAATCAGCAATTTCTGACCACATATAAAAAACACATCTGTTTTCAACTTCAAACAAAAAACAAGCAAACGAGCTAGAGCTTGATGAGTATACGGCAACCAGACTAGTCTATACAATCATTTAAGAGGACCTCGCCTTCACAAAGTATGAACCTTTTTAGCATTTATTATCAGAGGTAAAAGCTGAGGGTATAGGTTATCTTGACACAGGTGACAGTGGAACCATAAATATAAGTTGCAAAACAGCACATGGGTTTTAGCAGAGGCGCCGGGAGGCGAAAGGAGCAAAGAGGGAGCATGTTTCAAAAGGTTACCTTTGAATATGTTCGAATCCTATATACGACAACTTTATTTATTGTTGTCATTTCATCCTCTCGTATAAAAGACGCACAGTCATAGGCTATTTAACTATTTTTAACTAAACTTCAATGCCGGTTTGTATGTTTTTTGTTAACTTTAAACTTCATTAATACTTACAATGAAAAAATATAGAACACACATGTACCGACCCTAAAGAATAATAAGAATGAATGATTTGTATACATGTACCCACTCAGCATATAGTAAACCAGGCGCGTAGCAAGGATTTTGAAAATGGAAAGAGAATCTAGATTGTGTCAAATCGATGACGGCAATGCGGCTGAAATTTTTTTAATTAGTTATAAATGGTACACATGTATAGCATTTTGGATCTTAACTAGGGGGAGGGGATACAAAGTGGGAATTATCAAGCGTATATAGTGATACATGATCATGAATTAATATAGTTCTAAAATAAAATATATTGAACAAACGAACTTGTAAAAGAATAATAGTCAAGGTTCTATGATATATCAACAGCTTAATGATTTGTACATATCAAAAGGCCAAAGATAAACAAGGTACTAAATGTAATAAAGGTCTTGAATGTTAATTGGCAATTTCTTTCCAAAGTTGTCATTGTCAATTATGTCCTATCTATCTTTGTACGGTGAGGGATATTTAGGTCGGGTTTCTTTTATTAATTTTGGGGTATATTTAATAATAACAAACTTTTCCTGAAATACGTATTTTTAGAAATTTGGACAAGTTCCAGGTCGCAGTTAGATTCCAAAACTTTCTCGTGTATGATTTTGTCATTCTGTGCAAAGTTTGTTGAGATATTGACATTTTCAAAACCATTGTCTCCTCTACATGTATATATCTAGCTTATTTCAAGAAGCCAGACATTTTGTTCTCTAAAAGAATTACGTCATAAATGTTTTCATCATGCATTGATTATCTCTGGTATGTGTATTTCCTTCATTGACGTCTAACAGATGGTATCGGATAACAGGCGCGTAGCCAGGGGGACATGGGAGAAAGTCCCCTCCCTAATTTGAGATCCAAAATGCTCTAAAATTGCAACATTTGTAACCAATCTCTAAAATTGCTTTGATAATATCCATGGTTGTCCCCCATTTCAAAATGCTGGCTACGCTCCTGTTGGATAAGACATTTTAATTAAAAATAAGCTCATATTTCTTACGCATGTTTTTTATTAACACTTAAATGACAACTAAAACTTGAAGACAAAGATATATTGGTTATAAAACATGTTTGTTCAAGTCTTTTAAAGCTATCAAAGATCTTTGTTAATAATCAACTTTTCAGTTCATAATGACTCATTAAATAACTTTAAAGGATACGTCTTTTGACATGCTATTTTTACAGATTAAAAGGATTTAAAATTTGAATAATTCCAATCATTTTTACTGTTGTTGTTAATAAAGGTCTTTAATGTTAATTGGCAATTTCTTTCCAAAGTTGTCATTGTCAATTATGTCCTATATATCTTTGTACGGTGAGGGATATTTAGATCGGGTTTCTTTTTTCAATTTTGGGGTATATTTAATTATAACAAACTTTTCCTGAAAAAAATATTTTTAGAAACTTGGACAAGTTACAGGTCGCAGTTAGATTCCAAAACTTTCTTGTGCTTGATTTTGTCACTTGTGCAAAGTTCGTTGACATATTGACAATATAAAACCATTGTTTCCTCCACATGTATATATCTAGCTTAATTGTATGAAGCCTGGCATTTTTTCTCTAAATGAATATCGTCAAAAATGTTTTTATTATGCATTAAATATCTCTGGTATGTGTATTCCCTTCATTGACGTTTAACTGATCATATCAGATAACAGGCGCGTAGCCAGGGGGGCAATGGAGAAAGTCCCCCCCCCCTGTTTGAGATCCAAAATGCTCTAGAATTGCAACATTTGTAACCAATCTCTGAAATTGCTTTGATAATATCCATGGTTGTCCCCCATTTCAAAATGCTTGCTACGCTCCTGTTGGATAAGACATTATAATAAAAAATAAGCTCATATTTCTTACGAATGTTTTTCATTGACACTTTAATGACAATGAAAACTTGACGACAAAGATATATTGGTTATAAAACATGTTTGTTCAAGTCTTTTAAAGCTATCAAAGATCTTTGTTAATAATCAACTTTTCAGTTCATAATGACTCATTAAATAACTTTAAAGGATACGTCTTTTGACATGCTATTTTTACAGATTAAAAGGATTTAAAATTTGAATAATTCTAATCATATTTACTGTTGTTGTTGATGTTGTTCTAGAATATTTAAGATTTTAAACAGGGGCGTGTAATTGTGACTCATGTCAAAAGTTCGTTGACATACTGACATTTACACACCCGTTTCACCTCAACACTTTTGAAGATCTTGCTTAGTAAATTGCCCGTTCTCCGAACGTGTAAGACAGATTTGACAAAGAAGGACAAAGGGTGAGAGTATAAGTTAATGTTTCTTTTACATATACCAATTAACACAAAAACACTGGAACGGAAAACGCAACAACGACGGCTAAACGCCGGTACGGAAAACGCAACAACGACGGCCCAATTTTTAATCTTTAAGAACGTAAAAAATAGGCATTAAATCAAAAAACAAATATCGCTACACGATCCACAACACATGAAACTATAAGAAAAATATCACTTTTCGATCTAAAACTTCCTAGATAAAACGTGTAAAGACCCTCCGCTTTAAACTTTCCAAGCTCTATCATAATAAGATTATAGGAATTGTTATTTTATTTCTGTAAATAAATAACGTCATCAGTGTTTTTATTATGCATTGAATATATCGGATATGTGTAATCACTTAATTAACGACTAACGGACCGTATCGGAGAAGGATTTATTATTTTAACAACAAGATCATATTTCTGAGACAGTCTGTTTTTACTCATGTAGTTGATTGACACTAGAATGACAACGAAAACATATATTTAGGGTTTAAGGCATGTTAGCATATATAACGGGCCTGCTTATTTTTCACATTTGAAATAAATAGCATCTTTTCTACACAGGGGCACTGGATTATTAAGATTAATAAAGTTGAACTAGCAGTTGTATTTCCATTTATTTTTATTATAAAGGCAAATTGGCACATTTAAAAAAAGCTGCCCCCGCTCAAAAATTCAAAATGCATATCCATTCTAGGCATAAGACAGATGACACATGTACAAAAAAGATTGAATCTGAATGTTTGAATAGTGCCTACAAGCAAAATCTTGTATTGTGTCCAATGTAATTTGCTACATAATCTTATATCATTGTCGAGTCTTTTGTTGAACTGGGTTTTTTGAAAATATTTACTACTTCAAAACCCCAAATTGATAACCATTGATATTCAGGTCTCTTTTATGGTTTGGTTATTTGATCTGAATAAAGTGTTGATTTTCAAACATACAGCTTGCTTGATGCAATTTTTGGTATTGATGTATACAATTGCCAGAATGCCCTATTGAAATTTTCATCAAGGACAAATGTCCAATGTTATTTTTGGTCCAGGACATTTTGTATTATGGTAAAAAAAAAGTCAGGCACAGCACTGCATGGAAGAGTCAGTTTGACTCAACTATAAAAAGCGCCTCCAAACTATACATCAGATACATGAATGACATTTTGTGTGATACCCCAAGAAAGCTTCCTGGCTAAGAACAAGACACTCTACTTTGCCTTTATAGATCTGGAAAAAGCTTTCGACCGAGTACCCAGAAAGGTTGTCAAGTGGGCCCTCAGGAAGGTGGGAGTAGAGGAGTGGCTTATCAACACAGTCATTTCTATGTATTTGCACTGCAAGAGTGCAGTGAGTGTGAATGGGATTATTGGGGAGGCTTTCAGCGTTATGGTTGGGGTCCACCAGGGCTCAGTCCTAAGCCCCCTTCTCTTCATCATAGTGATGGAAGCACTGTCCAGGGAATTCCGCACAAGCCTATCGTGGAAACTGCTCTATGCCAATGACCTTGTTCTCATCTCAGACAGCATCCAAGCCATCAACGTTATATTTGCTGCTTGGAAGTCAGGGATAGAAGGTAAAGGCCTGCGGGTAAAGGCAAGGAAAACCAAAGTGATGATCTCCACCAACAACTCACGCCAAAAGACACCCCTGCAGTGTGTGCAACAAGGGAGTTGGCAGCAACTATATTCACTGCCCCTCCTGTAAACACTGGATCCATGCCCGATGTAGTTGAATTAAAGGCAAGCTTGAAAGCGCCACCAACTTTAACTGCCTGAAGGGCCGAAACCCTGCAGCATAAGATTCCCAACCCTCACAACATATCACCCTGTCTGACTGTGAGCTAGAAGTGGTAGATAAGATCTGCTACCTTGGTGACATGCTGAATGCCAAGGGGGTGCAGAGTTAAGCTCCATCACTGAAGTACAGTGCGGCTGGAAAAAGTTCAAGGAACTGCTGCCATTGCTGGACGCAAGAGGTATCTCCCCTGAATTGAAGGGTTTATTCTAAAAGACGTGTGTTAGACATGCCATGCTACATGGAAGTGAAACTTGGCCTGTAAAGAAAGCAGAGACTGACAGACTCCACTGGGCAGAGACAACAATGGTGTGTTGGATGTATGGCTCCCGGTTGAATGTCAGCATCCCTTCCACTGAGCTCAGGTTCAAGCTTGGAGGCATCACACCTATTACTCAAATGGCCAGACGTGTTCGCCTAAGATGGTATGGCCTCGTAATGAGGAGCGAAAAGGACAATTGGCTGAGAAAGGCCTGTGAGCTTGAAGTAACAGGAAAGGCCAGAGTGGGCCGGCCAACACAATCGTGGACATCAGTTGTGAAAGGTGAGATCAAGATCCTAGGTGTAAACAAGAGTCTCGCCCTGAACCGTGATCTGTGGAGAGCCTCCATTTCACAGTGATTCTGACCCATGGTACATGAACCCATGACTATAAATGATGATGATAATGATGATTATTTCCCTAAGTCTGGTGGAGGCTGTGATTTATGGCAAAAAGGAAATATTTCAGGAAAACTATGAGCCTGTAGGTCACTAATTTTTGAAAATCTAATTGACTCAGTCCGAGCTGACAGTGGAAGAATGATTAGACCATAACCCATGTTTTTTTTTGTTTAATCTAAAATATTATTGTCTCAGATGAAGCATTGTGATTGTGCTAAAGCCTATGTTACCATTTGAACAAAATTTATAGAGAAAAGAGACATTTAAAAAAAATCAATGCTTTTTTGTTCTATTTATCCTCACAGGTAATACTTTTGCAAATTATGGATCTTGCAAGGGAGATAGAGACAGAGTTATCACAACAAATCCGGGTCAAGAGGATGGTAATCATCCTTTAGTAATGACGACTACTATTCTCAAAGATGTGGATGAGTTATCTAAAGTGTATTACCACATACCAGATGTTAAGTGAGTTGTTTTTTTGAGTATTTTCCTGTTACTTTATATCTGAATCTTTTCATTGTTTTCTTTGAGGTCAAATATTGTTGCAAGCGATGATGAACAGCTTTTGCTGATATAAAAAATTGTCAAACTAAATCTGGTTATGAAAAAGTGGATTATTTTAAAAATAAGAATTGTTTGAAAAATATGAAAATATATATATATAAGCATATCACTGAACAGCAAATATGAATAAAGAAAATAATGTTTCTTTACACATTACCTCTTTGTTTTTTAGTAATTTAGTATTGTTTCATGTGCAGTAAATTGTCGCTTAACTCACAATTAAAAAAAAAAGGTGAAAATTCCTCTTTCAAAAATTGGACCAAAGTTAAAATACTAGTACTAAAACAGAAATGATTTCACGCAAAAATATCATCCACCCAAAACTTCAAATCACTTTTACTCAAAAGAGTCCTCCCCCGCAAAAAAATACATGCATACAGTCATTGATTGATTAAGCGTGATACAATTGACTTTACATGTAGTGTTTCTCCACAAACTACAACCTATGCCAGCCCTAGAATATCTCCTTATTATAAAAGCAATAAAATATTATTTAATTGGGATTGAACTAATTTTTTGGTAAATTGCTTCTTTTTTTTCTCAGAAAGGTCAATGATGCAGACTGTGTAGACATGGACTGTGATGCAAGGAAGAAGTGCCTCTTACAGGATCTTGATGGTACTTTCCTTGGCAAAGTAGGTTCAGTTCTACCTGATTCAGCATATGAGTGGGATGGAGATAAAAGGCATGGACTTGGAAACTACAGGATCCCAAGTGTCATGCTTTCTACCACGTCAGGGCAAAAGA
The DNA here is from genome assembly GCA_032362205.1 of Clione limacina. Lineage (NCBI taxonomy): Eukaryota > Metazoa > Mollusca > Gastropoda > Pteropoda > Clionidae > Clione > Clione limacina. Next base: position 6,187 of record JAUUEB010202192.1, on the reverse strand, counting down.
TAGATGCAGACACTCTGGCTCCCCATAAAGGTAACATACAGAAAAACAATTAACTATCTCAATACAATTCATTCAAGACCAAAGTTTTAAGAATATAATTACTTTCTTTTTCCTCCTAGGTTATAGAACACAGTAGGTGTCATTCCTGAGAGAGCTTCATTTTACAGAAATGACATGTGCTGCACGTAACGATATCTCCTTGCTTGTTAGCATTGATATGGAAAAATGAATTGTGCAATGCACTTACCTTTGTTTGATGCTAGATTCATTTGTTTTTCTTTCTATATTTTCTAATATGCCACATATTTGTCTTTCTATATTTTCTTATAAGTCACTTTTTTCTATATTTTCTAATAAATTGCATATTTTTCTTTCTATATTTTCTAATTTGTCACATATTATTCTTGCTTTATTTTCTAATAAGTCACTTTTTTCTCTATATTTTCTAATGCATCACATATTTTTCTTTTATATTTTCATAGAAGTCACATATTTTTCTTTCTATATTCTCTAATACATTACATATTTTCATTCTATATTTTCTAAATTGTCACATATTTTCTTTCTATCTTTTCTAATTCTTTCTATATTTCTAATTATAAAAAGGTATCTACAAAGCAGACTCATGCACTTGGATAAAAGAATGGAGAGGATTTAAATGTGATGACACCTACACCTTTAAGGCTTTGATCATTGAGAGCATGGATCATGACACAGAGTCTAGAAGGCTAAGTCCTGTGGCTATTTATAGCAAGGAAGGATATATTGATCTCATTAATGGACCACAGGTGTGACATTTTTCTCTCATAAATCATAGTTTTATTTCTCCATTTAATAGCAATGTACATACTTTACTTCGGATTTATAAGTACCTACATCCTATTATTTTACCATTTTTTTACCTTTTCGGTTATTTCAAAGATAAATATACAAGATTGATTTTAAAAGTGATTTGTATTAAAAAATATTTTTAAACCTTTCAAAGAAGGCTCAAATATTTAAACTGTCAGTCAATTTCTGCTAGAAAACAAAGAGTCTTGAAGCAAGTTTTAAATGAGGAGTCAAATCAAGAAGCAAAACCCAAGGTTTTTAAAGAAAAACTCTTACATATTTTTCTTTCAACTTTTAAAATCTTACATTATTTTATGTTATTAAGTAAAATCCCTTGACATTTGTACGTATGACTCGAAATGTTCTTATTGGTGAATGCCAGACTAAACTGTTTACAGGGTTATTAAGATCCAGTTCGTAATAGATAGCTACTTTTTATGTTTTTTGCTTAGAAGATATAGATGTCACTGTTTTCTCATTTTTTTAATGGATATTTATTGTTAAGTGCATTGAGGAAAATGATAAGCACTATATATATAAGTGTTTCATCTATTTTTAGTCATGCATCTTTGTTCACTTGTCTTTGCTGATATAAAAATCACAGTCCTTTTATTGAGATCATTTGACTTTTGTAAGCCATTTATCTTTGTTATTAGCCTGAGGTTATTGCTTATTTTCTGTTAATATAGAACTAAAGACCTCTCCGTAGGCAAAAGTAAATTGTTGGATACGGCTTTATTGAGCTTGTATTGTACTATATGTTGTTAACTGTAACTCTGGCAGTATAAATATCAGAGAACCTTCTAAAGTTGGATAGCTGACATCCTCGTGGTGGATGGATGCCCCAAAATGTACAAACATGAGAGTGTAAAGCAGTTGGCTAACGCAAGATCAGTCCTCTTGGTTTGCTCTCAACCATGTTGATTCCGACTAAGTTGACAGCATGCGAACGATACAAAACAATCTTTGGAACAAGCAGTCAATTTGTTGAAATATCTTGCAGCTGCTGAATGGTAATAAGAATTATCCCCTCATATAGGTTGTGCGAATTATTTCTTATAATGCAACTTACATACTATATATGGCATTGTGTGTTTCTTGGTGTTAGTGTAGTATGATAGAAAAGAATGTTCTAGGTGTAATCCAAGTGTAAATAAAATGAAGGATAGATGGATGAAAGGCTTGTCTTTTAAAGATTCATGTATGCAAGTAGCATTTGTTGAAATAATACTTTGCGTTTCTAGCCTCATGAAAATACATCACTGTTAGAAGTTTAAATTTGACTGTTAAACTATAAAAAAGTTCTTTCAATGGAAAAAATATTTAATTTTGAACACTTCCAATGATTGAATACATTTTTCATTTCAGGACCATGGCTGGTGTAGTGGATACACTTGTAGGATGCGTGTTAGCACATTCATGGCTCTTGTTGCTTTAGGTAATAATTCATTCTATTATTACTTACTTTATGTATGTGATACATTTATACAAATGTTAAATATGGCATACTAGTAATCTGGTTATTATCAATGAGGAAACATAATAAAGCAGTCTTCTAGTTAAAATCCTATTCTGAATTGCTGTTTAAGTGCTTTTCTCAGGCATGTTCCTAAAGCAAAAAGGGATTTATAGTCACAGTCATGCCCATTTCTAAACACATTCGGCTAGTCTCTTAGAAACATTTTGGTTCTTTTTTGCGATAATTCAACTTTCAAAGCCCCAAAGTATTGCAGTAATTTGATAATTTTGTCATAATTCGTTTAACATGTGTTTTCAGTCGGTTTAAGCGTGTTTCTTTAACAAAGATAAAGAGAGGGAAAAACGAGAGAAAGGCATTGCTATATTCAATGGTAGGTTTTGAAACCGTAGAATGTGTGCCTGAGCTTATAGCTTAAATATTTTTGCTGCTTAAATGGTTGTTTCATTACCAAAATAATTAGACAGCCACTTTTCATGACTCTCTTTCATGCATAATGTTTAGCCATGTGTAATGACAATAAATTGATCATTGAAATATTTTAATTTCTGCATATTTGTATATTCTTTTCTTTCTTTAGATAAAACCTTTGAAATCTATCTGAGTAGCACTAATCCTATGAAAATGCGGTACACGCTTTTGAACTCAAAGCCAGAGGAATGTGTTAGACTTGGCATGTATTATTTGACCCAAAACCGCATAGATGTTTTTGTTGATGACAAGTATATAACACCGAAAAATGGATATACTGATAAAAATGGAAGATTCAAACTCAGATCAGAGGAAACAACAGGGCAGTACCTACCAGAAATAAATCAGGCAGAACATGGGCATAATTATTACAGGTATGTAACTGTGTGTGTTGCTTGTATGTGCAGTTTTTCTATCATTAATAGCTATCTTGTAATGAGGGCAATTCACCACCTTTGGAATACGGGTCAAAATCCTTGGGCCACGTGATTTGTAGCAGACACACCCCTGTAAGTAAAATTAAAGTCCTTTTAAATAGTTAGTTCGCCTCTAAGGGGGAACCACCTTGGCTAAATTTAGCTCAATCAATCAGAATGCTTGAAATCCCTGCCTAGGGCATTGAAGACAAAAAAAGCCTTTTTTGCTATCATTTTCAATAAACTTTAAACTGCATGGAAAATTTTTCCTGTATACCAAAAAGATAAACGCACATTTAAACTATAGACAAAAGGCTAATGTTTATGTAGTATAGGCTCTCTATACTCTTAAAATTGTAGAAACAACATTAAAAAACGAACAAAATGGATATCAGCGGGGGGAGGTTGAGAGAATATCTGTCTCAAGCTGTTACTAACAACCCACACGCTATGTCCCTGGTCATGCGCAGTTAACTGGAAAACATTTGAAAACAACAGGGCAATCGCCCGGGCAACGAAGGACCCAAACTCCTTGGATTTTCCCCACTAGAGGTGACAAGACTATTGCATTTGCACTGTAAACAGTGCTAACAAAATAGAAGTGTTAGTCTTTTCTTTTCGTGCTAGTTTATGAAATTGAGATTTACTTTTAAAATAATGAATAATATACAATAAAAAAGAAGTTAAAACAATTTACAACTAATCAATAATGAAACAAAAATACTAAAAATACCAGTGCCAATGCCGTTGTACTCAATATGTTAACGCCCTTAACCTTAGTTATCTGGATTAAAAGATATAACATTTTAAAGTCTTGAAACAATTTGAAAACAAAACTTCATATTTTTTTGTAAGAAAGAAAGCATATTGTGCGTCTCCTAAAACTCATGTGACCAATGGATTTCCAGTGTTAAATGGTGCTAGGTGGGTTGGCATCATTGATCAGAACAGTTTGAAGACTAGATCATCATCATCATTTATAGTCATGGGTCCATGTACCATGAGTAAGACTCAAGGCCTGAGGTTGTGGCTTCTTTTCTGTTAGAATAGAACTAAAGTCCTCTCCATGGGCAAAAGTAAACTGTTGTATATGGCTTTCTTTGGCCTGTATTGTAATATACTTTTCTGATGCCATTGCAATATATATAGCGCTTAAATGACCTCTTTGAGTCGAAAGCGCTGTAAAACCTTACATTAAAAATTAAACATCAGACTCACTGTGAAATGGCGGCTCTCCAAAGATGACGGTTCAGGGTGAGACTCTTGTTTATACCTAGGATCTTGATGTCATCTTTCACCACTGACGTCCAAGATTGTGTTGGGCGGCCCACTTTGGCCTTTCCTGTCACTTCAAGCAACTTCATTTGGGTAATAGGCGTGATGCCTCCAAGCTTGGACCTGAGGTCAGTGGAAGGTATCTTGGCATTCAACCGAAAGCCGCACATCCAATGCACCATTGTCATCTCTGCCCGGTGGAGTCTGTCAGTCTCTGTTTTCTTTACAGCCCAGGTTTCACTTCCATGGAGCATGGCAGGTCTAAAACATGTCCTGAAGATAGCACCATTCAATTCCAGGGAGACTCCCCTTGCGTACAGCAATGGTAACAGTTCCTTTAACTTTTTCCAGTCACCCTCTACTCGGGTGATGGACCTTGACTCTGCACCCCCCTCAGCATCTTGCATGTCACCAAGGTAGCAGAACTTATCTACCATTTCTAGCTCACAGTCAGACAGGATGACATGTTCGGACTGGAAACAAATTGAAAAAGTAAGCTAAATGGTGCATTTTAGAGCTATGTTAAGGGCGTCTGGGGAACATTTTGAAAAATAATGCATTTTAGAGCTATGTTACAGGGTTTTGGGAATAAAATGAAAATACATTCTTTTCTAAAAGAAAGGAAGTTTCTAGCGTGGGGCCCCTAGGCTTATGCCTAAATAGCCTATAGGTTAATCCGGTCCTGGCTCGGGGGGCTACAGCCAATATTTGTTTTTATTCAGGTGAAAAATGAAGAAATTCGGGCGAAAAATTGAGAAACTCTGGCAGATTCTGGTGATATGGGGAAAACAGAGATGTACACAGTAGGATGCATACCCCACTGGACTCTGAATGTTACTTTTTTTCTTCTCTTTTTGATCCCACAATAACTTTAAAATTCACTATTTAGCTTCCATTTTTCAAAATATTCCCTGACGCCCCTTAACAAAGCTCTAAAATGCAACATTTAGCTTCAACCCCCACTCAAATGCACAAATAAGCTTTTTATTTTTCAAAATGTTCCACGACCCTTTGAAAGGGCTCTAAAGCAATGTGTATTGTATGTAGGTCTTTAAATAACAGTGGTATTCAAATCCTTCAAATATCATTTGTGTTGCAAAACGTGTGTGCACATTGATACTAGTGACGAAGTATATTCAGTGGCGTCGTTAAGGGGCTGCGGTTTGCATTGGGTGACACCAGGGGCGTAGCCAGGATTTTGAAATGGGGGGACAACCTTGGATATTATTAAATCAATGGCTGCGAAGTCGCCGAAACTTTTGAGGTAAGTTATAAATTGTACAAATTTATAGCTTTTAGGATCTCAAATGGAAGAGGGGCATTCCCCGATGTCCCCCGGCTACGTGCCTTGGTGACACCTGCGTAGCCAGGCTGACATAGTTTGAATCCCCCCCCCCTATTTGAGTCAAAAATGCAAGTTAAAGTGGACGAAGTATAGTATACCTACTGACAAGTTTTCAATAGTATTCTTAATGTCTTATTTTTCAAAATCATCAAAGTAATAACTTCTTTCAAGCTTTGAAAATGATCTCTAGAATGCTTCATTTTTTCAAAATTGTCCGGGGGCATATTCCCTCATTCGGACAGCAAGCAAAAATTCGGGTAATATGTAAACAGCCCCAGATATGTACACAGATAGGCAGTGCTGTTCCTGTAGTGCTTAATTCCGGTCATTGACCGATGAAAATATCAAATGTCCGATCGATTGCAACCAGCC